>JAAAWM010012230.1:0-275189 GCA_036873465.1 Thinopyrum obtusiflorum
TGGACAAGACCCATCCGTTAGCTTAGCATATGATCGTTCTGTTTATTGCTACCGCTTTCTTGAATGTCAAATACATGTTCCTCAGACCATGAGATCATGCAACTCCCGGATACCGGAGGAATACCTTGTGTTCTATCAAACGTCACAACATAACTGGGTGATCATAAAGATGCTCTACAGGTATCTCCGAAGGTGTCCGTTGAGTTGGCATGGATCGAGACTGGGATTTGTCACTCTGTGTTTCGGAGAGGTATCTCTGGGCCCTCTCGGTAATGCACATCATAAGAAGCTTGCAAGCAAAGTGACTAAGGAGCTAGTTATGGGATGATGTATTACGGAACGAGTAAAGAGACTTGCCGGTAACGAGATTGAACTAGGTATGGAGATACCGACGATCGAATCTCGGGCAAGTAACATACTGACGGACAAAGGGAATTACGTATGTTGTCATTGCGGTTCGACCGATAAGATCTTCATGGAATATGTAGGAACCAATATGGGCATCCAGGTTCCACTATTGGTTATTGACTGGAGAGGCGTCTCGGTCATGTCTACATCATTCCCGAACCCGTAGGTCCGCACGGTTAACGTTCGTAGACGATATAGTGGTATATGAGTTATGTGAATTGGTAACCGAATGTTTTTCGGAGTCCCGGATGAGATCCCGGACGTCACGAGGAGTCTCGGAATGGTCGAGAGGTAAAGGGGGGGGGGGGGGGGGGGGGGGGGGGGGGGGGGGGGGGGGGGGGGGGGGGGGGGGGGGGGGGGGGGGGGGGGGGGGGGGGGGGGGGGGGGGGGGGGGGGGGGGGGGGGGGGGGGGGGGGGGGGGGGGGGGGGGGGGGGGGGGGGGGGGGGGGGGGGGGGGGGGGGGGGGGGGGGGGGGGGGGGGGGGGGGGGGGGGGGGGGGGGGGGGGGGGGGGGGGGGGGGGGGGGGGGGGGGGGGGGGGGGGGGGGGGGGGGGGGGGGGGGGGGGGGGGGGGGGGGGGGGGGGGGGGGGGGGGGGGGGGGGGGGGGGGGGGGGGGGGGGGGGGGGGGGGGGGGGGGGGGGGGGGGGGGGGGGGGGGGGGGGGGGGGGGGGGGGGGGGGGGGGGGGGGGGGGGGGGGGGGGGGGGGGGGGGGGGGGGGGGGGGGGGGGGGGGGGGGGGGGGGGGGGGGGGGGGGGGGGGGGGGGGGGGGGGGGGGGGGGGGGGGGGGGGGGGGGGGGGGGGGGGGGGGGGGGGGGGGGGGGGGGGGGGGGGGGGGGGGGGGGGGGGGGGGGGGGGGGGGGGGGGGGGGGGGGGGGGGGGGGGGGGGGGGGGGGGGGGGGGGGGGGGGGGGGGGGGGGGGGGGGGGGGGGGGGGGGGGGGGGGGGGGGGGGGGGGGGGGGGGGGGGGGGGGGGGGGGGGGGGGGGGGGGGGGGGGGGGGGGGGGGGGGGGGGGGGGGGGGGGGGGGGGGGGGGGGGGGGGGGGGGGGGGGGGGGGGGGGGGGGGGGGGGGGGGGGGGGGGGGGGGGGGGGGGGGGGGGGGGGGGGGGGGGGGGGGGGGGGGGGGGGGGGGGGGGGGGGGGGGGGGGGGGGGGGGGGGGGGGGGGGGGGGGGGGGGGGGGGGGGGGGGGGGGGGGGGGGGGGGGGGGGGGGGGGGGGGGGGGGGGGGGGGGGGGGGGGGGGGGGGGGGGGGGGGGGGGGGGGGGGGGGGGGGGGGGGGGGGGGGGGGGGGGGGGGGGGGGGGGGGGGGGGGGGGGGGGGGGGGGGGGGGGGGGGGGGGGGGGGGGGGGGGGGGGGGGGGGGGGGGGGGGGGGGGGGGGGGGGGGGGGGGGGGGGGGGGGGGGGGGGGGGGGGGGGGGGGGGGGGGGGGGGGGGGGGGGGGGGGGGGGGGGGGGGGGGGGGGGGGGGGGGGGGGGGGGGGGGGGGGGGGGGGGGGGGGGGGGGGGGGGGGGGGGGGGGGGGGGGGGGGGGGGGGGGGGGGGGGGGGGGGGGGGGGGGGGGGGGGGGGGGGGGGGGGGGGGGGGGGGGGGGGGGGGGGGGGGGGGGGGGGGGGGGGGGGGGGGGGGGGGGGGGGGGGGGGGGGGGGGGGGGGGGGGGGGGGGGGGGGGGGGGGGGGGGGGGGGGGGGGGGGGGGGGGGGGGGGGGGGGGGGGGGGGGGGGGGGGGGGGGGGGGGGGGGGGGGGGGGGGGGGGGGGGGGGGGGGGGGGGGGGGGGGGGGGGGGGGGGGGGGGGGGGGGGGGGGGGGGGGGGGGGGGGGGGGGGGGGGGGGGGGGGGGGGGGGGGGGGGGGGGGGGGGGGGGGGGGGGGGGGGGGGGGGGGGGGGGGGGGGGGGGGGGGGGGGGGGGGGGGGGGGGGGGGGGGGGGGGGGGGGGGGGGGGGGGGGGGGGGGGGGGGGGGTGATCCCTTCACTAAATTTCAAGATAAAAGTGTTCTCCCCGAGTATGCACCGTTGCTAAAGTTCGCCGTTTTGAAGCACCTCGTGATGATCGGGTGTGATAGATTCTACGTTCACATACAACAGGTGTAAACCAGTTTTACACAAGCATAATACTTGGGTTAAACTTGACGAGCCTAGCATGTACAGACATGGTGTCGGAACACTGGAGACCGAAAGGTCGAACATGAGTCATATAGTAGATATGATCAACATGGAGATGTTCACCATTGATGACTATCTCATCTCACGTGATGATCGGACATGGGCTAGTTGATTTGGATCATGTATCGCTTAGTTAACTTGAGGGATGTTAATTTAAGTGGGAGTTCATTAGTAATTTGATTAATTGAACTTAATTTATCATGAACTTAGTCTTGATAGTTTTTGCATATCTATGTTGTAGATAAATGGCCCGTGCTACTGTTCCGTTGAATTTTAATGCGTTCCTAGAGAAAGCTAAGTTGAAAGATGATGGTAGCAACTACACGGACTGGGTCCGTAACTTGAGGATTATCCTCATTGCTACACAGAAGAATTATGTCCTTGATGCACCGCTAGGTGATGGACCTGCTGCAGGAGCTGCTGCAGACGTTGTGAACACCTGGCATGCTCGATCTGATGACTACTCGATAGTTCAGTGTGCCATGCTCTACGGCTTAGAACCGGGACTACAAAAGCATTTTGAATGCCACGGAGCATATGAGATGTTCCAAGAGCTGAAATTGATATTTCAAGCTAATGCCCGGGTTGAGAGATATGAAATCTCCAACAAGTTCTTCAGCTGTAAGATGGAGGAGAACAGTTCTGTCAGTGAACACATACTCAGAATGTCTGGGTACCACAACCACTTGCCTCAGCTGGGAATTGATCTTCCGGTTGAGAGTGTTATTGACAGAGTTCTCCAGTCACTTCCATCAAGCTATAAAGGCTTCGTGATGAACTATAATATGCAAGGGATGGAGAAGACAATTCCCGAGCTCTTTGCGATGCTGAAATCAGCGGAGGCAGAAATCAAGAAGGAGCATCAAGTGTTGATGGTTAACAAGACCACTAGTTTCAAGAAAAAGGGCAAGGGAAAGAAGGGGAACTTCAAGAAGAACGGCAAGCAAGTTGCCGCTCCCACGAAGAAACCCAAAGCTGGACCCAAGCCTGAAACTGAGTGCTTCTACTGCAAAGGGACTGGTCACTGGAAGCGGAACTGCCCCAAGTATTTGGCGGATAAGAAGGATGGCAAAGTGAGCAAAGGTATATTTGATAGACATGTTATTGATGTGTTCCTTACTAATGCTCGCAGTAGCGCCTGGGTATTTGATACTGGTTTGGTTGCTCATATTTGTAACTCAAAACAGGAGCTACGGAATAAGCAAAGATTGGCTAAGGACGAGGTGACGATGCTCGTCGGGAATGGTTCCAAGGTTGATGTGATCGCCGTCGGCACGCTACCTCTACGGGGGGGGGGGGGGGGGGGGGGGGGGGGGGGGGGGGGGGGGGGGGGGGGGGGGGGGGGGGGGGGGGGGGGGGGGGGGGGGGGGGGGGGGGGGGGGGGGGGGGGGGGGGGGGGGGGGGGGGGGGGGGGGGGGGGGGGGGGGGGGGGGGGGGGGGGGGGGGGGGGGGGGGGGGGGGGGGGGGGGGGGGGGGGGGGGGGGGGGGGGGGGGGGGGGGGGGGGGGGGGGGGGGGGGGGGGGGGGGGGGGGGGGGGGGGGGGGGGGGGGGGGGGGGGGGGGGGGGGGGGGGGGGGGGGGGGGGGGGGGGGGGGGGGGGGGGGGGGGGGGGGGGGGGGGGGGGGGGGGGGGGGGGGGGGGGGGGGGGGGGGGGGGGGGGGGGGGGGGGGGGGGGGGGGGGGGGGGGGGGGGGGGGGGGGGGGGGGGGGGGGGGGGGGGGGGGGGGGGGGGGGGGGGGGGGGGGGGGGGGGGGGGGGGGGGGGGGGGGGGGGGGGGGGGGGGGGGGGGGGGGGGGGGGGGGGGGGGGGGGGGGGGGGGGGGGGGGGGGGGGGGGGGGGGGGGGGGGGGGGGGGGGGGGGGGGGGGGGGGGGGGGGGGGGGGGGGGGGGGGGGGGGGGGGGGGGGGGGGGGGGGGGGGGGGGGGGGGGGGGGGGGGGGGGGGGGGGGGGGGGGGGGGGGGGGGGGGGGGGGGGGGGGGGGGGGGGGGGGGGGGGGGGGGGGGGGGGGGGGGGGGGGGGGGGGGGGGGGGGGGGGGGGGGGGGGGGGGGGGGGGGGGGGGGGGGGGGGGGGGGGGGGGGGGGGGGGGGGGGGGGGGGGGGGGGGGGGGGGGGGGGGGGGGGGGGGGGGGGGGGGGGGGGGGGGGGGGGGGGGGGGGGGGGGGGGGGGGGGGGGGGGGGGGGGGGGGGGGGGGGGGGGGGGGGGGGGGGGGGGGGGGGGGGGGGGGGGGGGGGGGGGGGGGGGGGGGGGGGGGGGGGGGGGGGGGGGGGGGGGGGGGGGGGGGGGGGGGGGGGGGGGGGGGGGGGGATCATACATAACGATGTATGCGGTCCAATGAATGTGGAAGCACGCGGCGGGTATCATTATTTTCTAACCTTCACAGATGATTTGAGTAGATATGGGTATATCTACTTGATGAAACACAAGTCTGAAACATTTGAAAAGTTCAAAGAATTTCAGAGTGAAGTAGAGAATCATCGTAACAAGAAAATAAAATTTCTACGATCTGATCGCAGAGGCGAATATTTGAGTTACGAGTTTGGCCTTCATTTAAGAAAATGTGGAATTGTTTCACAACTCACACCACCTGGAACACCACAGCATAATGGTGTGTCCGAACGTCGTAACCATACTTTATTGGATATGGTGCGTTCTATGATGTCTCTTACCGATTTGCCACTATTGTTTTGGGGTTATGCATTAGAGACAGCTGCATACACGTTAAATAGGGCACCGTCTAAATCCGTTGAGATGACACCGTATGAACTATGGTTTGGCAAGAAACCTAAGCTGTCGTTTCTTAAAGTTTGGGGATGCGATGCTTATGTGAAAAAGCTTCAACCTGATAAGCTCGAACCCAAAGCGGAGAAGTGCGTCTTCATAGGATACCCTAAAGAAACAATTGGGTACACCTTCTACCACAGATCCGAAGGCAAGGTCTTTGTTGCCAAGAATGGGTCCTTTCTAGAGAAGGAGTTTCTCTCGAAAGAAGTGAGTGGGAGGAAAGTAGAACTTGATGAGGTAATTGTGCCTTCTCTCAAATTGGAAAGTAGCTCATCAGAGAAAACCATTCCCGTGATGCCTACTCCAATAAGAGAGGAAGATAATGATAAAGATCATGAAACTTTAGATCAAGTTACTGCTGAACTTCGTAGGTCAACCAGAGTACGTTCCGCACCAGAGTGGTACGGTAATCCTGTTCTGGAAGTTATGTTGTTAGACAACGGCGAACCTACGAACTATGAAGAAGCTATGATGAGCCCGGATTCCGACAAATGGCTTGAGGCCATGAAATCTGAGATAGGATCCATGTATGAGAACAAAGTGTGGACTTTGGTGGACTTGCCCGATGATCGGCAAGCCATTGGGAATAAATGGATTTTTAAGAGGAAGACAGATGCTGATGGTAATATCACTGTCTACAAAGCTCGACTTGTCGCAAAAGGTTTTCGACAAGTTCAAGGGGTTGACTACGATGAGACTTTCTCACCCGTAGCGATGCTTAAGTCTGTCCGAATCATGTTAGCAATTGCCGCATTTTATGATTATGAAATCTGGCAAATGGATGTCAAAACTGCATTCCTTAATGGTTTTCTCAAAGAACAGTTGTATACGATGCAACCAGAAGGTTTTGTCGATCCTAAGGGTGCTAACAAAGTGTGCAAGCTCCAGCAATCCATCTATGGACTGGTGCAAGCATCTCAGAGTTGGAATATACGCTTTGATGAGGTGATCAAAGCATATGGTTTTGTACAGACTTACGGTGAAGCCTGTATTTTCAAGAAAGTGAGTGGGAGCTCTGTAGCATTTCTAATATTATATGTGGATGACATATTGTTGATTGGAAATGATATAGAATTTCTGGATGGCATAAAGGGATACTTGAATAAGAATTTTTCAATGAAAGACCTCGGTGAAGTTGCTTATATATTGGGCATCAAGATCTATAGGGATAGATCAAGACGCTTGATAGGACTTTCACAAAGCACATACCTTGACAAAATTTTGAAGAAGTTCAAAATGGATCAGTCAAAGAAAGGGTTCTTACCTGTCTTGCAAGGTGTGAAGTTGAGTCAGACTCAATGCCCGACCACGGCAGAAGATATAGAGAAAATGAAAGTCATTCCCTATGCCTCAGCCATAGGTTCTATTATGTATGCCATGCTGTGTACCAGACCTGATGTGTGCCTTGCCATAAGTTTGGCAGGGAGGTACCAGAGTAATCCAGGAGTGGATCACTGAACAGTGGTCAAGAATATCCTGAAGTACCTGAAAAGGACCAAGGACATGTTTCTCGTTTATGGAGGTGACGAAGAGCTCGTCGTAAAGGGTTACGTCGATGCAAGCTTCGACACTGATCCGGATGACTCTAAGTCACAAACCGGATACGTATTTATATTAAATGGTGGAGCTATCAGTTGGTGCAGTTCCAAGCAGGGCGTCATGGCGGGATCTACGTGTGAAGCGAAATACATAGCTGCTTCAGAAGCAGCACATGAAGGAGTTCATATCCGATCTAGGTGTAATACCTAGTGCATCGGGTCCAATGACAATCTTTTGTGACAACACTGGAGCAATTGCCATAGCCAAGGAGCCCAGGTTTCACAAGTAGACCAAACACATCAAGAGACGCTTCAACTCCATTCGTGAATATGTCAAGGATGGAGACATAGAAATTTGCAAAGTACACACGGATCTGAATGTGGCAGACCCGTTGACTAAGCCTCTTCCATGAGCAAAACATGATCAGCACCAATACTCCATGGGTGTTAGATTCATTACTATGTAATCTAGATTATTGACTCTAGTGCAAGTGGGAGACTGATGGAAATATGCCCTAGAGGCAATAATAAAGTTGTTATTATTTTATATTTCCTTGTTCATGATAAAGGTTTATTATTCATACCAGAATTGTATTGACCGGAAACTTAAATACATGTGTGAATACATAAACAAATACCGTGTCCCTAGTGAGCCTCTACTAGACTAGCTCGTTGATCAAAGATGGTTAAGGTTTCCTAACCATAGACATGAGTTGTCATTTGATAACGGGATCACATCATTAGGAGAATGATGTGATGGACAAGACCCATCCGTTAGCTTAGCATATGATCGTTCTGTTTATTGCTACTTCTTTCTTGAATGTCAAATACATGTTCCTCAGACCATGAGATCATGCAACTCCCGGATACCGGAGGAATACCTTGTGTGCTATCAAATGTCACAACGTAACTGGGTGATCATAAAGATGCTCTACAGGTATCTCCGAAGGTGTCCGTTGAGTTGGCATGGATCGAGACTGGGATTTGTCACTCCGTGTTTCGGAGAGGTATCTCTGGGCCCTCTCGGTAATGCACATCATAAGAAGCTTGCAAGCAAAGTGACTAAGGAGTTAGTTACGGGATGATGTATTACGGAACGAGTAAAGAGACTTGCCGGTAACGAGATTGAACTAGGTATGGAGATACCGACGATCGAATCTCGGGCAAGTAACATACCGACGGACAAAGGGAATTACGTATGTTGTCATTGCGGTTCGACCGATAAGATCTTCGTGGAATATGTAGGAACCAATATGGGCATCCAGGTTCCGCTATTGGTTATTGACCGGAGAGGCGTCTCGGTCATGTCTACATCATTCCCGAACCCGTAGGGTCCGCACGCTTAACGTTCGTTGATGATATAGTGTTATATGAGTTATGTGAATTGGTAACCGAATGTTGTTCGGAGTCCCGGATGAGATCCCAGACGTCACGAGGAGTCTCGGAATGGTTGAGAGGTAAAGATTTATATATGGGAAGTCATATTTTGGGTTCCGGAAAAAGGTGCAGTTTTTTTTCGGTATTGTAACGGGAAGCTTCCAGAAGGTTCCGGAGGATTCCGGAGGGGTCCGGAAGTCTACAAGTGGGTCCACCATGTCCCAAGGGCTGGCATGGGCTAAGGGGAGGCACCCTGGCCTTATTGGGCCAGGCGCACCAAGTCCTCAAAAGCCCACGCAGCTAGGGAAGGAAAAAGGAAGAGTCCTAGTAGGAATAGGATTGGACTTTGGAGTCCAAGTCCACGTGTGTACTATTCATGGTTACTGTTCACGTGACACTATTCCTTCTACTCCAAGCCCCTACACATATATAAATAGAGGAGAGGGGGCGCCCCAAAGGGACACACAACATAGTCTTAGCCGTGTGCGGCGCCCCCTCCACAGTTCCGTCCCACGTGTGCATCACCATCACCGTCACCACGCCGTCGTGCTGCCGGAACTCATCCACTACCTCGCCGTCTTGCTATATCAAGAAGTTGAGGACGTCACCGAGCTGAACGTGTGCTGAACGTGGAGGTGCCGTATGTTTGGTGCTCGGTCGGTTGGATCGTGAAATTGTTCGACGACATCAACCGCGTTGTTCTAACACTTCCGCTTACGGTCTACGAGGGTACGTAGACACACTCCCCCTCTCATAGATATGCATCTCCATGGATAGATCTTGCGTGTGCATAGAATTTTTTTTGTTTTCCATGCAACGTTCCCCAACATCATGTCACTCGGAAATAGTTTGTTAATAAGACTTGATCAACCTTATTAATGGATTCTTTTTCAGGAGCTTGTGGTCGATGAATTTAGTAAGCACAACCTTCTGTACCCACTTTTTGTTTTCTTTTATTTTTAGTTGAATGCAATAAAATGCCATGATTATCCTGTTTTCTGAATTATCCGTGCAATAAAAAAAGTGCCCAGAAATAAAAGTGCTCAGAATGCAATAAAATTTTGATATGAATTTTTATATAATATTTAAGAATTTTTGGCACTGGAAACATACCAGGGGGGTGCCCCAGGTGCCCACGAGGCACCAGGGCGCGCCACCCCCCGGCGTGCCCAGGTGGCTCATGGGCCCCACAGGGACCCCCTCATCCCTTTAGCCCACTTCATCTCTTACCACTAGCAAAAATTCCTGGTAGCTCTCTCTCCCGTGTTCTTGCTCCCAAACCTAAAATTTTCGATCTCTTTGCTCGGAGCTCCGTTTCCGAAACTGTTTTGGGAGATTGCTCCTTGGTATGTAACTCCTCCATTGCTCCAATTAGTTTTTGCTCTTGTGGATTATATTTTGCATAATTAGCTGCTCTTGGTGCTTCTGAAAATGAGCTTGCATGTTGAATTCTTTGAGTTTCAAGTAGTTTGAATGCTTGATATAGCCTCTAGACATCCATATGAGTAGTTGCTATCAATCTTGTGAAGTTTTATTGATATCATTTTGTGACCCAAAAATTTCAGAAATTTGTTCTTAGGAAAATGAATATCTTTGGGAGGAGTTCTTCGAGGAGGAGGTCCTCTGAAGCATCATCAAGTGAAAGCTCAGCACGCCAATCATATGAGGAACCAAGGGCAAGTTCGGTGCGGGGTGCCGAAGCAAAATCATGTCGATGGCCTTGCAACGAGTTCATGCTAGGTGCAGGCATCAAGGAAGAATTTGACCAATATATTCACAACACCGAGCTCTCCGCCTTCATCGCAGATAAGCCATCACAGCATTACTACCTCACTCATTCATTCACTCAAAACTTTGAATATCATCCGCACACTTCCAGAGTTTTATTTCACCTCTATAACAGATCCTATAGTATGTCTCTAGAAGAATTCTGTGATGCATGCAAAATTCCATATTGGGGTTCGTTAGATGAACGACAAAAATCTGATTATGAGTCGTTCCTAAATAGCCTTTGCAACGGTGAGGATAGGGGAGTCATGCAGGCCAGAATAGTTAGCATCCACTTTCCTGCTATTCGATATTTTGCACTCTTTAATGGTAAATGCATTGTTGGTAAGCAAGACTGCAGTACGCTTTGCGCCCCTGATCTAAGTCTTATCCATACGGCTTTGACTGGCAGCAAGTATTATAATCTTGGGGCTATTATCGCGTGTAGGCTGCAGCGTAACGCAGATAATGGTGATTTGTATGGAGGAATTTATGCCTCCCGCGTAGCTGCAAGGTTAAGGGTCTCGCCCAATTCCAATGATCCCCTCCTACCTTATAAATATTTAAATTTCGAAACAATGCGAGAACATAAGTTTTTAAAATGCAATGCACAGGGATATGAATATAACTTAGTTTTTGATAAACATCGTTCTCTGTATGTTGTCTTGCCTGCTCCTGCCCTCTTTGATTTTCAGAACAAACAGAGATATTATCTATTGGAGAACGAGGTGCACAAGTACACGGCGGCGGTCGAGGCTGCCTGTCTGGCTGAGGAGGCGGCTCAGAACGCCTCTACGAGCTACCACTTTGATTATTACCCAGACCAGGGATGGCGATGACCAAGCTAGGCTAAAAGCCTAAGCTTGGGGGAGTACGTATCTCTCACCGACATTACATTCATGATCACACATTTCATTCCAGTTGTCGGTGTTCATACTTTTTCATTGTATAATCCATGTTAGTTTTATTTTCTCGCTTTCTTCTTGTGTGTTTGAAAAACTTTGAGAAAATCCAAAAACATTTCTCGTTTCTTTTCAGTTTTCTTTCTAGCTTAATTAATTGTTGTATTAAAAGAAAACCCAAAAAGATTTCTCGTTTCTTCTTTTGCTTGTTGGGAGCTTTCCCGTGTAAATAGTTTTTCTCATTTTTGTTCTTTCTTCTTTATTTTATTTTCTTCAGAAAAATTAAAAACTCCAAAAATATTTCAGTGTGTTTCTCTGAAATTCTTTTCTTTTGTTGAGTCATTGTAAGGAGAAGACCACGATGAAAATGTTGAGTGGCTCTCATATGCATTGTTGTTGATCTAGCAAAGAGCCCGTTTTACCTTGTCTCCTCCTTTGAATAAAATGCTTGCAGATTCCAGCTTAGTCCACGGCACTCTTGCACTATTATTATTTTCACATCATTCGGTCGTGCAAGTGAAAGGCAATAATAATGATGATTTGATGAAGTGACTGTGGCAAGGAAAAACGGGTATGAACTCAACTTGTTCTTTGTTTTTGTAAATATGTTTAACTCAGTATCCATGATTCAGCATATTATGATTAAACATATTTATGATGACAATTAGAGATTATAGTTGCTCATGCCATGCCTAAGTAGCTAGGAGTGGATAATGATTTATCTTAGGTGTCAACATGCATTAAAATGTTCATGATGTAGTACGGTGATATGGTATCCTCCTCTGAATGTTTCGAGTGGCTTGACATGGCACATGTTCACGCATGTAGTTGATTCAAAACCAACATAGCCTTCACGATATTTATGTTCATGGTGCTTATATCCTACTCATGCTAGTATTCAATGTTGATTATTCATAATGCATGATTATGACCGTTTTGATTCTAGCTAGTCGCTTCTCAACCTATTTGCTAGCCTTCGCCTGTACTAAGCGGGAATACTGCTTGTGCATCAAAACCCTTAAACCAAAGTATTCCAGATGAGTTCACTATATCTACCTATATGCAGTATTACTGTGCCGTTCTAAGTAAATTGCATGTGCCACCTCTAAATATTCAAATGACATCTGTTTTGTGTGCCCGTACCGCTCATGGAGCGACAAGGGGCAGTCAGTATCTTCCATGCTAGGCGGGTTATTCTCATAACGAGTGTTTATTCACTTGTCCTTACACGAGAGGGGCTGGTAATCGGGATGCCCAGTCCCATCATTTAAATTGCAAAATAATAAAACAAACTCCCCCAGAAAGTTGTTCGTATGGAGGGCACCCGAGGATTCGGCTAGCCAATGCTTGTGATTGTTGGTGGAGGGGGAGTAAACTTTACTTTACCGCTTGGGAACCGCAGCTAATGTGTTTAGCATGGAAGATATTGAAAACTCTCGTTCGTGACGTTGACAGGAAAGGCATACCTCCCAAAATTATATTTATCTCTGATTTAAGCTTCGAGCTCTGGCACCTCTGCAAATCCCTGCTTCCCTCTGCGAAGGGTCTATCTATTTACTTTTATGTTATTTTACTTTTATTATTGAGTCATCACCTTCTCAAACAAGCACCAGTCCTAAGAGCACTATTGTCATTCTCATGCATTGTGTATAGTTAATGTTGTGTGCATCATGACTGGATCTCTTCTACCATGAATTACAATGTTTAGTCGCTGCTTGAACTTTGGAGGTGCTCTGCATTTATGTTTTGCAGTCTCAGAAAGGGCTAGCGAGATACCATGTTATCATATTATATCATGATTGTTTTGACAAAGTGTTGGCATTTGATATATTTTATTATTGCTCGCTAGTTGATTATGCTATTGATATGAGTGAATATAATTTCTAAGAGTTAAAATTTGCATGGTTAGTTATAATCTTTGCTGAAAACCTGGGTATTATTTAAGCATATATACGGATACAAGAACAAAAGAGTTTGCAAAAGTTTTTCTTTATCACTTTCAATTTGTCAACTGAATTGCTTGAGGACAAGCAATGAGTTTAGCTTGGGGGAGTTGATACGTCTCCTTCGTATCTACTTTTCCAAACACTTTTGCTCTTATTTTGGCCCCTAATTTGCTTGATTTGAATGGAACTAACCCGGACTGACGCTGTTTTGAGCAGAATTGCCATGGTGTTTTTTGTGTGCAGAAATCAAAGTTCTTGGATTTGGATGAAACTTTTTGGACAATTTTTATGGAATATATAAAAATTATTGGCCCAAGAATCAACAGAAGGGGGGCCACCCAGTGCCCACGAGGCACCAGGGCGCGCCAACCCCCCCAGGCGCGCCTGGTGCGCCCTGGTGGCTCGTGGGGCCCACGTGGCTCCGTTGACCCTAATCTCAGGCCTATAAATTCCTTTTTCCCAAGAAAAAATAGGAGAGGAAGTTTTATTGCATTTCACGATACGGAGCCGCCGCCACCTCCTGTTCTTCATCGGGAGGCCAGATCTGGAGTTCGTCCGGGGCTCCGGAGAGGGGGACCTTCCGGCATCGTCATCATCAACCATCCTTCATCACCAATTTCATGATGCTCACTGCCGGGAGTGCGTAATTCCTTCGTAGGCTTGCTGGACGGTGATGAGTTGGATGAGATTTATCATGTAATCAAGTTAGTTTTGTTAGGGCTTGATCCCTAGTATCCACTATGTTCTGAGATTGATGTTGCTATGACTTTGCTATGCTTAATGCTTGTCACTAGGGCCCGAGTGCCATGATTTCAGATCTGAACCCTTTATGTTTTCATGAATATATTTGTGTTCTTGATCCGATCTTGCAAGTTATACGCACCTGCTATGTGTTATGATCCGCATACCCCAAGGTGACAATAATTGGGATTCTTTCCGGTGATTGCCATAGTTTGAGGAGTTCATGTATTCACTTAGTGTTAATGCTTTGTTCCGGTTCTCTATTAAAAGGAGGCCTTAATATCCCTTAGTTTCCTTATGGACCCCGCTGCCACGAGAGGGTAGGACAAAAGATGTCATGCAAGTTCTTATCGCAAGCACGTATGACTATATACGGAATACATGCCTACATTATATTGATGAATTGGAGCTAGTTCTGTGTCGCCCTAGGTTATGACTGTTACATGATGAATGTTATCCAACATAATCACCGATCCAATGCCTATGATCTTTTCATATATTGTTCTTGCTAAGTTACTGCTGTTGCCACTGCTGTCACAATTGCTACTACTGTTGCTGTTACCGTTACTGTTACCGTTACTCTTATTGCTACTGCTATCAAACTATCATACTACTATGCTACTGATCACTCTGCTGCAGATATTTAGTCTCCAGGTGTGGTTGAATTGACAACTCAACTGCCAATACTTGCAAATATTCTTTGGCTCCCCTTGTGTCGAATCACCCCCCCCCCCCCCCCCCCCCCCCCCCCCCCCCCCCCCCCCCCCCCCCCCCCCCGAGCTCCCCCCTCCCTCTCATGTGGATGTATTGATAGATGGATGGATGCATGGATAGATGGATGCATGGATAGATGGATGCATAGATAGATGGATGGATTGATAGATGGATGGATGCTATGTAGATAATTTTTTATAATGTTGTATGCATGGATGCTATGTGTGCTATGGAGATAATTTTTTTGCATTAGTTTTTATGTAGTAGTTTTATCTAGTAGTGGGACTACTAGTTTTTTGTAGTAGTTTTTTGTATTAGCTTTTATGTACTAGTTTTTATCTTGAGCGAGTGACGACCATATTTGATAGATGTGAGATGTTTTCAGAGGAATGGTACCGATTGTTGCCGTAGGGGGTCACGCTTCCTCTGTTCCTCCTCTGTGATCTTTTCAAAGCAGGAGGTGCAGAGGAAGAGCGACCATCACCGACAGTGGATGAGAGTTGTTCTTGGAGGAAGAAAATCGACTTTTGACAATGACGGTCGATCTGCGTGAGCTCTTCATGTTATATCTTGATAACGCACGATGGGCTCACACAGCTCGACCATCACCGAAAGTCGAAAAATCCGTGAGAGAGTGTCCACCATATATACCACCACCAGAGAGAGTGTCCACCATATATACGTGAGAGAGATAAGAGTTGTTCTTGGAGAAACAAAATTGACTTTTGATGATAACGGTCGATCTGTGTGAGCTCTTCATGTTATATCTTGATAACGCATGATGGGCTCACCCAGCTCGACCATCACCGAAAGTCGAATTACCCGTGAGAGAGTGTCCACCATATATACCACCACCAAAGAGAGTGTCCACCATATATATGTGAGAGAGATGAGAGTTGTTCTTGGAGAAAGAAAATCAACTTTTGCCGATGGCGGTCGATCTGTGCAAGTTCGTCCTGTGATATACATTTTTCACGCACGATGGACTCGCCCAGCTCGACCATCAGCGAAAGTGAAAATATCCGTGAGAGAGTGTCCATCATGATTAATTTGCTTAGAAGTAATCTTTGATGTTTGATTCTTATGCTATTTTTCATTGTGTAATGAAAGGTGTTAGCACCGATCGATTTCGCGGCTATGGCTTCCTCCGACGATGCAGCTTCCATTAGGGTCGACTCCGCGGTCAAGGAGAAGCGCGCTGAGGACCGCTTGGTGGCACTCATTGATGAGAACCCGCAGCTGATCCTAATAAAGTATTTTGAGGATCTGGCCAAGAAGAATCCGCCAGCTAAGGAGAAGAAGGCCCCACCACGTAAGGAGTGTGATGACCCGGTGCCATTGAGTCCACTGACCTACATTCCCGACGACAGTTGGTCCTCCACTGTGGGGGATGCCCCCACCTGCTCTGACTCCACGATCACTGGTTTCACCGACTACACCTCGGAGTAGTCCACCACGATAGTTTGGCATTGATTTAGTGATATAGTCATGTTGCTACTAATATGGACTTGGATTGCCAGTTGCGATGCTTTTGATTGTATGAGTGATGAATGCTTACGTGGATTATGTATGATGTGATATTTTAACCTTGCATTCCTTCTCTTCCTCCGTTTCTCTTTCTTTGTAGATGAAGTGGTATGCGGTGTACAGAGGTAGGTGTCCAGGAGTCTACGATTCATGGTCTGAATGCAATGAACAAGTGCTTCGCTATGAAGGCAGCTCCCACGACTCGTTCAATAGCAGAGAGAAGGCAGAGTATCATTACAATCAGTATGTGCTTAACCAGAAGAGAAAAATCTGAATTAGTGGGTTCAGTGGATGGGTTCAGTGGATGTGCTAGCCAGAAATGGCTTATCGGGTTCAGTGGATGGAAGAACTTGATAATTCTCCTTCAGTTCGTGATAATTGTGGTGTTGCTTTTATCATGTGGTCGCATGTAGACATGCATTGGCCACTTTATTGTTTAGTAACTAGGCACTTGTAACAAAGAGCTACTTTGTGATTTCAAATGAAGCTTGTGCAAACTATTTACATAATGCTTATGTGAGTTTGTTGTTAGACTTTGAGACTTCAAATGCATGTTTGTGTATTGTATATCTATTTTTGCTGCAGCGATCTGAGGGAAAAGCAGGAGAAACAGTACTGGGAACGGATCTTTACCCAGTGTGGCTCTCGGCAAAGTGGCATGCGCTGGGAGCAGATGGCAGTTGGCTGGGGCAGTTTTGCCGAGCGTGGCTCTCGGCAAAGAGCTGACGGAACCAGCAGACGTGAAGTCACTTTATTTTGCCGAGAGGCACTGTTTGGCTCTCGGCAAACTCTTTGCCGAGTGTCCGTGTCCTGGTTCTCAGCAAATTCCTGTTTGCCTGAGAGGTGTACGCCGGGTGGCCTTTGCCGAGTGCAACTCTCGGCAAAGCCTTTGCCGAGGGTTTTTGGCCCTTTGCCGAGTGTTTCTGGCACTCGGCGTAGAGTGCAATTCCAGTAGTGTGCAGGTAGGAGTGCGTGAAGAAATTGACAAGCTTCACCGAGCCTTCTTCTAGGCGGAGGACTCTATGTGCTCAGGTGCTCGATGCCTTGTTGTTTGGTCATTCGTTTGCCATTCCAAATGTGATGGCGGCCTCGACGTGCACTCTCTTGAAGCCCAAAACCATAGCCTCCTTCTCAAGCTACTCCACCATCTCCACCAGCCGCAGCAATCTGCTTGGGCCGTGTGGTTCTGGTGGGAATTCAAAGGGTGCGATGACAAACGTGCTCTCCTATCCGCCATCTCGCGTCCGGTCACGTAGCTACTGCCTCTCTACAAGAAGGTTTCCACGGTCAAGCTTGGAGATGGGAGGAAGACTACCTTCTGGCCGGACTCCTGGAGTGAAGGAGGTGTGCTCAAGCTATGGTTCCCAGCCCTATACTCCCACGCTATTAATCTCGATGCCTCTCTCAGCGAGATTCTCTCCTTGGAGTTGTCTGCATGCTTTGTCCCCAGGTTGTCTTCGGTGGTGGAAGACGAGTTGAGGCGCCTGGATTCTTGCATCCCTGACCAGTTGAGCACCGTCGAAGAGGATTGCTGGGTGTTCTGTCCCTTCCTTCACGTGAAGGCCTTCACATCCTCTGTGTATAGGCTAATCACCTACTCCGACGTCCTGTGCGCTGTCCTGGATGCTATCTGTCAGGGTGGACACGGTCCGGGCCGGTCCGGTCCCTGACCGAGCTGCTGTTTGGACCGGCCACCGGCGGTCTGGACCGGACCGGACCAAGCAGTGCGACGGTCCTCTTTTCAGGGACCGGACCAGCAGGTGTAAAGCTCGGTGTGAACCGACGGGCTCGGCGGTCCCTGCGATGGCCAGTCACTACCATGTGGGCCTAGCATGTCGGAGAGGTGGTGGGAGAAGTAGCATGGTGGCCGGAGCCGGAGAAGATGCACCTGATGCTTGCCGTGGATGGGCGACACTGCGGAGGAGATGCACCTCTTGCTTGTGGTGCTTGGACGACGCTCGAAGGCGGCAAGGAGGTGGTTGCCTGCGTCAGGGAGGTGGCCAACAGCGGCTGGTGGAGGCGGTGCTCTTGAAGCCTCGAGATCTCATGGGATGGCATGTTGGCGACGAGATGGAAGCACATGGAGGAGGTCAACGGAGGCGGCGCTCCCTCCTGCAGACTGCGCAATCAGCTGCGGCATCGGGGTAGGGGAGATGGGGAATGGATGATGCCCTCCTATGTCCTTTCCTTTGCGGTTGTGCCCTAGCTAGACTGATGTGCTGGGCTGGGCCAGAATTCGCGGTCCGCAGAGCCGGCTCGGTCAAAACCAGGACCGGATCGAATGTGAAATGGGCCCATATTTACAGACCGGACCGTCCATTATATTTAGCGATCCTCGACAGAGCGGGCCAAGGCCGAATGGGCCACGAGCGGACTGAAAAGCCCGCTCGCTGCGTCCAGCCTTAGCTATCTGGATTCTGGCTACTCCCCCCAAAGTCCGCCTCTTCAGCTGGTTAGTCGCGCGCGACCATGTGCACTCCAAGGGACAGATACCTGCACCTATCGGCCCAAGATAGGCCCCGACACGCACCAGATTCACAATACAGAGTTCCAAACATGACTTTATTAATAATACAGGTAATACAACCCGAATACAAGCATATAAGTCATATAACTCTATAGCAGAGCTATTCGGCAGTGGAAGAAATAAACGACAGCGGAAGACTATGTTGGCGGCTTCGCTGGGCTTCACAACTCACAGGACTGGCTGGGGCGACCATCTAGCTTACTCCTTTCCCCCAGAATCTGTCCACGTGCAAGGCCAGGTAAGTACTTTGAATGTACTTTCAAGACAGCTAATTACATAGCAATCAAACAACAAATAACAAAGCAAGAACAACAATACCATCCAGACAAACACACAAATAAACTTACCACTAGACTAGGAAGTAAATACACTTTTACCTTCCGTCACGGGTGGAAACATGTCAGTTGTTCCATCCATCAAGTCACTGCCCCTTCTGGGCTACTCTTGACTCACTGAGACTCCTCGTGAGTAGATCCGACCAATACTGTGCCCTTTTCAAGCCCTCACTATCCAACTCACTATGATACAATTCGACCATACACCGCTAGTACTATTACTACAGTCTGTCCTCAAACCTGACCAATACTAAATTAAAGTTGACACAATCCAAGTGGTCATATCTCGACTTATCTCAATCCACATGGCCTTTATATTAAAGTCATTTAAATCCAAATGGCCAAACACTTCGTCTTAAACCAACACTAAAATACCTTTTCTCGACTTCCAAAACCATGTTCTACCAAACCCAAGTTCTGTTACTCTTTCCTTGGTACACTCGTGCTTGGTTATTTTTTTATTAACAAAAAGGTGGCTTACTCCCGAACTTGTCCCTGACCGTGGACACGGCTATTCGAATAGATTTTTAACACACTCTGCAGAGGTTGTACACTTTACCCACACCATGGACTCCCAGTCCAACATACCATGTTTACAGCCTGGCCCTCTTATCGCATCGCCAACATCCTGCAGGGTAATCCTAGGTTGAGGGGATCTGGGACCTTGCCACCCCATGGCACTACTCTTCCCCTCTGGGAATCTACCATTTATAACACGCGCTCACACCATCCTAGGCCCTCTAAGTTCTGGACAGCAACCTCCCCGGCCGAGGAGATACTAACCGTCCAACTTCCCTCTTTGGCGATTCGCATAAACATAACTGTACCCAGAATAGGGCCTTCCCATATAGGCAAATATGGTTGCACGATTTGCTTCGGTTTTGTGGCACCATGGCTTGATATTTGTTTAGCGACGGAGGAAGGTGTGTGAGACAAAAAGAGTTTACCCTCCGTCGTGTTTCAGTTTTATCCAACATGACAGACAATCAAGACACAGCTACGACAAACCAAAAGTATGACAAGACACTAGCATCTAACAATGACAGTAAGACGACCAAGTAAAACTACAACGGGTAATAAGACGGTGAAGTAGAACTACTATTGAAAGTAATACTGACGAAAATGAACGGCAAGCAAATAAACACATAAAAACACTCAAACAAAGTCAAGCAATTTCATGAGTATTTGGTTGCTCATGATAAGAAGCTGGCTTGCCTCCGGGTCGACAAATCTTCGAGAGGTGGTGCGGTGATTCTCCGAGCGAAAAGTGTTGGCCAACGGGGTCTTGAAAACGGCCTAATTGCATTAGAAAAAAGGTGCCAAAACTATAAGCACAACTTGCTATGAAACTAGTACTAACGGAACGACATCACAAAAAAAAAAAACTCTGAGCGTTGGAATCACCTCAATCGGAGCTACGAGTAAAAAGTAATAAAGCTTTTACTGCCAGGGACTAATCTACAAAACAAATAATTATGCCTAGGTCCCTGGACAGCTACGCCGCTTGCACTTTTCTGAAAATGCGCTTCCCCGTGACGAAGACGTATTCCAGAGGAATACGCCTCCAGTTATTCCAGCTAGCGGGGTCGGGCGACTGCCTCTCTCGCTAATAGTTGGGTCCTGACCCCACCTGTCAGGTCTTCTCTTTCTCCTCCCTTCTTCCTCCTCTGGCCACAGCACTCCGATGACAACTCCGTCCATCTCCGCCGGAGTTCTTGGTATGGTTGGATTCCTCTCGTCACCTCGCATCTCTTCGTACCCGCCACTTCTCCATTGGTCCACCGTGGCAATGGCGACTTCCTTCTCCGCGGCGGCTTGCTTCGACCGGCGGTGGCTTCGGTGCTCCTCCTTGCTCCTGGCTCCAACTAACGGCTCCATCCGCCTCCTCTTGCTCTACGGGTTCTTCCCCCTCTCTCAATTTCTCTCATGGCGGGCTAGGGATAGGGTTACGGGGTGGTGGCCGTGGCGGCGCTGCCGTCGGAATTCGAGCGTTGGGAGGGTCGACAGCTCAAACCCGAGGCATGGGTGGGTCTAGGGAAGAGAGGGAAGTGAGGGGGACGAGTTGAGAGGGCGCCGGGGCAGCCATTTATAGGCTGGCGAGGCCTTGGCCTCCATGGCATTGTCGCCATGTCCTGGCCGGGGTCCGGGTGGTCCTAGCTGGCGTTGGCTGGGTCTCGAGCATGGGGGTGATGCATCTACGCGGTGCAGGAGGGCCTGGTCGTCTACGCGCTCAGGGAGTTTATATGGACGGCACCTGCGTCCAACAGAGGGTCACAAGCGGTACTGGGTGGCGGCACTAGCGACGGTAGGGGTGGCTGGCTTGGCGACCAAGCGTTCTAGAAGGCTAGGGGGTCGGGGCAATGCTCTGGACAAGCTCTGCGTGGCAAAGGTGGCAGCACGGCGAGAGAAGGGTCTCGGGGTGCATGCCAGAGCGCTGAAATGGCACGCTCTGGTGGTGGTAACCACTGGCATTGGACATGCCAGTGGCCCACCAGGGGCCAAACCTTGTCTAGGGTATTTCTCGTTGCTCATTAAGTGTGTGTGTGTGCACTGATCTGTCCCAAGATGAAGCATTGATCGATTCCTTCACCTTTTTAGTTTGGTCAGCAAGGTGCTTTTGCTGGTTTATGAAGAATCTACTATGAGGTAAGTTGTGAAGTTTTGCATGGAGTGTTGTGGTGCTAAGGTCAGTATCTCCTCCAGGACTCAGCTCCAGGAGATTTTTCTAGCTACCGCTACCTTCACAACTTTGCAGTTAGGGCCGAAACATCCCCCCTTGCCCTGTGCATTTGTGTGGCTGTGAATGACCCAGTATGTGATATATTTTGGTCATGTGCAACTACTAGATGCTGCACAAATTATTTGGGAATTTTCAGAGCTACCAAAATGGTAGTTCCTTCACAACAGCAGTCTAGGTCATACTGGCTCCACCAATTAAAGCTAGACTTTGCCTTGTCCTAATTGAGCAAATATTTTTACCAGGGTGTGACGCCCCTATCTCAACCGTGCACTAATCATACACGCAAACGTGCACGATCAAGACCAAGGACTCACGGGAAGATATCACAACACAACTTTAGACAAAATTTAAACATAAATCTTTATATTACATGCCAGGGGTCATGAGGACCCGAATACAGACTTAATTATCAAGTTTGCCTTAAGAAGGCTAGCAAAACAGTGACACCAGATCGAAAAGGCGCAGGCCTCATGTCTGGGGCCTCCGAACAACTCCTGGTCTACGGGCTCCTTGTAGTAGTAGCCTCCGTCAGGGATCTCCTGCTCCTGGGCTCCGTCATCTGATCGCAGCAACCGGGTAGGGGAAAAGAGGTAGCAAAGCAACCGTGAGTACTCATCCAAAGTACTTGCAAGACTTACATCAGAACTATACTAAGTATGCATCGGTATCAAAGGAATGGGGCTATATCTTTGGACTAGACTGCAGAAATGCCAGAGTAGAGAGGGGAAGAAGCCTAGCCTATCGAAAACTAGCATCTTGTAGCATCAGAAGAGAGTAGCGTATTATAGTATGTAGTAACTAGTAACTGGAAGTCAAACCCTGAGATCCCTCCTCGACTACCCTGCGAGAAAGCGATCCCAGAGCAGTATATCCGTTAAGAAATAGTTATAGTATCCGGTTCAAGTTGTAGTAGATTAGGATACAACTCCGAGCGTCCTGTTACCGTGGACACAGCTATTCGAATAGATTACTTCCCTGCAGGGGTGCACCACGTTACCCAACACGCTCGATTATCTCTGGCCGGACACACCTGCCTGGATAATGCCCGGCCTCGGGTGATCGACACGACGTAGTCCTACCTAGGCTCTCCAGAGAGGTCGGCACGCCGGTCTAAATCCTAAGTGCGAAGGGGTCATGGACCTATCGCCCTAAGCACTCCTGCGCGTTGCGTGACTGGCCGGGGACCAAGCGCGACTATGGAAGCACCAATAGACGTAACCAGCTCACCCCAACAATCAGGCCGCACAATTGTGACGTCTGACAGAGCTTTCGAGAGGAACGTACGGCGCCGAGGGCCCATACCATAATCCCGCGTGGTGGTTAGTGCGTATAGGCCAAAGGCCTTCTTAGATCCGACACCCAATCCGTTAGTGTATTATTAGTAGCTCGCGGAAACGACCAGGACTCATGTCGCTCCGTCTTGGTAACATGCGGTCCACGACGAGGGTCCAGGCCCACCTCTCTCCTGGGTGGTCTCCGCCTGCCCAGTCGATCCGCCACAATATCGCTCGCGGGTACCCTTGGGGCCGACCCGTCTTTAACAACAAGAGCTATCGGGACTCAGGTCCATCTCTGACTGTATGGTACCACCTGCCCTTCAGCCCCGTATTAATAAAAGAAAGTAACAGTGTAAGCATATCGCCCAGAGGGGATCACGGCCCTGTATTCTAGCATAGCATTACAGACAAGGGTGCAGGACCAGTAGATGGATCAACAACAAAGCTAAACTAAGCATCATAGGATAGCAGGTAATGTATCAACAGTAGGCTACAACATCAGGCTATGCATCGGAATAGGAACTACCGGAATAGCAACAGTAGCAAATTCTAATGCAAAAACAAGAGGAAAGAATAGGCGATATGTGGATTGTCAAGGAGGTTTTGCTTGTCTGGAAGCTCTGCAGTGGAAGAGGGGTCGTCGGTGGTGTAGTAGTCCGCAGGGGCCACATCAGTCTCGGGGTCTACCGGAGAAGAAGAGGGGGAAGAAATAAATAAATTAACACGGCAAACAGATCCAACACAATGCATGGCATGGCAAAATGGGGTGATGAGGTGGCCTAATGCAGTACTAAGCATTCTAAATGAAGCGGGAAAATATTCCCAAATATTTTCCCGGCTCCGAGTATTATTCGGTATATTGATCTGGTAGCAAAAGTTCAAGGTTCAGTATGTTAGAGGGGTTGGTCATGCAAGTGGATAACATATTCAGATTCGTTATATTTTTCTGATCATTTTTCATATATAAATTATTTTCATCCGAGTTAGTATGAATTAGTTATGATTTTCTGAAGTTTATTCGATTTTCTAAAATTGTTTTAATACGAGTTTGACCAAATCAATTTGACTGGTCAAATAGAGAACGGGTGGCCCACATGTCCTGGGCTATACCTAAACAAATAAATAAATCTAACTTATTTAATGAGGGTGGGGGCTTACATGTCATCTACTACTAAACTAACTTAGCAATAATTTAATCCTAAGCTAAACTAACCTAAGTACTAATTAACAGCCCCCCCACACACGGCACGCACACACACAGCACACACACTCACGCACACACACAACACACACACCCACACTAATCTACACAGGGCCGGCCAGGGACTCAGCCGGCAAGCACACGCGCGCGTGGGCGCACGGCGGCCACAGCGCTCGGCCGGCGGGCAGCGGGCAGCGCGGCGGCAGGCGGGCGGCTGAGCAGCAGCAACACAGCAGCAGTAGCTAGCAGCATGCGGCAGTAGCAGCAAGCAGGCAGCAGCAGCGGCTACAGCTAGCAGGAGCGCAGCAGCAGCGCAGCAGCAGCCCGCGCGGGGCAGCAGCGGCAGAAGCGCCTTAAGCAGCAGCAGGAGCAGCACTAAGAGCAAAGCAGCGGCAGCAAAACAGCAACTAGCAACGCCATGAGCAGCGGCAGCAGAAGGAGCTCGGGCTCCGGCCATGGCAACCGCGTACGAGCACGGGAGCGGCGGCAAACGGCACAGATCGAAAGGGCAAACGAGGGGAATCCATCGAGGAGCTCACCGCAAAGCTCGTAGACATGGTTTAGTGGCGTGGGGACGACCGGTTGCGACGAGCTCGACGACGAGAGACGACGGCCGTGGCGGAAGACCGGCTCGATGCCGAGCGAACAGCGCGGCCCTGCTCGATTCAGAGCACGTAGGCGAATGAGACGAGGGCGGGGAGGCTCCTGGACATCTTGGTTTGTCGCAGGGAGGCCGGTGGCCGTGAGGTAGGCGATGCCCATGGCGACGGTGGCGCCGTGAGCTCGGGATCGAGTGGTGGAGAGAGGAGAATGGGGATGGAGCTCGTCCAGGGGCTCGAGGGTGTCGCCCTTATCCCCTCAGCTACCTGCTCCGTCGCCATGGCGGCCAGGGGCCGGTGCGTCGTGCGCCGGCGAGTTCAGTGCCGATAGCACGGGGAGCAGGTGGACGAAGGGGCACTGGGAGCAAGGGGAGTAGAATAATTTTAGAGGGTGACGGAAATGTTCTGGGACCTTCCGGATTTTTTTGGAGAAAACACGCGTAAAAACATCTTGTCCCAGCGAGAGGGGACAAGATCCCACGGATCGTGGGGGCTGTTTTTGATGGCGCTCCCTTTGGGGGGCAGCCCCCTTGTTGGTGGACAAGGTGTTGGGGGGCCCCCCCATGGTGGGGGAGCAGCCCCCACAAATGGTGGTGTCGGTTGGGAGGAGGTGGCGCCCCATGGGGGTGGAAGGGGGACCCCCCATGGGGCAACCTCCCACCAAAGGTGGGTGCATGTTTTGGAGGGGGCCCCCCTTTGTGGGCTGATATTTTCAGCCCCCCCCTCGACCCCTTCCACCACTATAAAAGGAGGAGGACAGGAGCTCTCCAACTCATTCCAACTCTCTCAACACAAGGCATGCATGATCTGCTATTTCCCTCTCCCTCACACGAAATTGTTTCGTAGGGCCGAAAGGCTGTCTAGTTTCCAATAAGGATTAACTCTGGGTGGCGAAGCCCTGCTGAATGGGTGACACCGTATGTGTGCAACCAAGTAGATAGGTCATACATTCGATCTTCTGTCCGAGGGACTATTCGAGGGGCCTCCCGAGGGGCTGTCCGAGGGACCGTCCGAGAAATTGTCCGAGGGCCTCCCGAAGGGCTGTCCGAGGGACCGTCCGAGAAATTGTTTGAGGGCCTCCCAAAGGTCTGTCCGAGGGGCCGTCCGAGGGACCATCCGATGCACCGTCCAAGGGGCTGTTCGACGGCCTCCCGGAGGGCTGTCCAAGTGACTGTCCGAGGAGCTGTCCGAGGGAGAAAATCCTCGCGGTTGGGAGGTTATAAATTCCTAGCTGTGGGGATCTGCACCAATGATCTTCATTGACTCTACTTCCGCTGCGCTACGAGTCAGTAACGATCAGATCAAACCTTGTATGCATCTTCATAGTGGTCCTGGGCTGGTGTGTAGGACGGAATTTTTTTGTTTTCTGCTGCGTTACCCTACAGTGGCATCATGAGCCGTGCTATGCGTAGATGCAGGTTACAATCTAGAATACATGAGATGTATGGGTGTTGCATAATATAATTTTGTAGTATATGAGATCTATTGCTAAATAATATTTGTGCGGGTAGTAAATGAAATCTATTACACGATGTTCTTGTTGCTTCCCTTGAATTTGCGTAGTTCTGATCTTAACGGCATGGTGGAATCTTACAAAGTTCTGCCAATCCGTGATCCTTCCATGCTGCTCCGGAGTATGCTGGTTGATAGATCAACGAAGTGCTTCCGTGCCTGTGTTCCACCATAGTTGAGAAAGATGAATGTTTCGCAAACTAAAGGGCAATGCAGATATGATCTGCACGGGGTTCTTGCGTATGACAAAGTTCAGTATGGGGCTCAAGATTTTATTATCTCGTGTTTCATACGCCCCGCAAAGTTAATCTAGCGACTTGAATAATTATACTTGATGATGAACGTTGGTAGCTACGGTTTGTTTCGAAACCTTAGAAGCCACATAAAATAAAATTTTGCATGGACCGATTAGAGGCGTCTAATTTGGTTTTGCAGGATGCATGTGCATGAGATGTGGTATAGTCTTCGTTATATTTAATTTGATTATGTATCAGATGATTATATGATGCAAATTAATTAACATGACCTGCGTGTCATGATTCGGCATGATGGCTGGAGCCATATGATTGTCACTTCAAATGACCTGCGAGTCAACTTTATGCAATGCACTAATTTTATTAGCTATAGAGATAGCAATATTATCTGGTGCATCGACAAGGTGGTGGCAAACTTCGCGAAGGTGGACACCGACGCAAATGCCAAAGACGAAGAAAATAAAGACTTCTCCGTTAGAAAGGGCTATACCATATCATGCTATTACGAATTGCCTGAGATGTTTATCCCTTATAATGCACGCTTTTTGATTGCGCAGTAGTCATTTTTATTAGGGTGATCTCTCACTTAAATATCAAGTAGTTAGTGTTCTCCCAAGTGTAGCACCGTCACGGCACCTATCTCTTTGGGGTATCACATGATCTCCATGGGTATGAACGATTAAAGAAGTGTGAGGCGGGTGAGTTGAGACCTCGCAGCGAGATCACTTGGTTGTCTTGACGTTCCGAAGGATCGTCCTGAGCTCGGAACACGCCCATCGAAAGATGAACAAGAGTCACATAGAGATGTGATTGGCAAGTTGGCCTACCGGTTGAGATTTTTGTCATCAGTGATGATCTACATCAATGACGAACAATTGATACGTGGGTCTTGTATCACTCATAATCAATTATGAGCGATATTGATTTGAGTGGGAGCGCACTTTAGAATTAACTTGTTTAATTCTCAGTGCAATTAATTATGAATATTTTCTAAGTATAATTTGCACAATAATTATAGAATAATGGCTCGCGTTTCCACCTTTCCTGTTAAAATTGAATAGCTGAAAATTTATCTGGTTAAAAAACTTTACGATTGGTAACGTAATGTGAGATTGTTCTTAAGAGTGCCGAGAAGGAGTTTGTCCTATCGCATGCTTTCGGTATTCTCCCGCTAATGCTATGAATGATGTGACTCTCGTCCTTCGATCGAAAAGCTAGAATTCCGTTATGGTCAAGTGCAATATGTTTGCTTCCATGAGAACCAAATTTTAAAAGTTTGAGATAGTTATGTGATATTCATGGAACTGAAAATTAGTTTCAGATACAAACAAAGGATAAAAGATATAAGATATCCAAAGCAATGTTTGTGAAGGGTTTACTATGCATTAGACTGAATGGATGGGATCTAGAAGAACGCCTGTCATGTGACGATGGTGAATAAAACAACAACTTAAGAGAAAGGAAATGTCCGAAGGGTGTTAGTAAGACTTATACGCCTAGGAAGTTCGGGGCTGACGCCCCTCTTAGAAGTTGAGTACTTCTTCTGAGAGTAGGAAAAATATTGGAAGTAAAACTGTTAGAAGTATAAAGCCAAAAAGAGATAAGACTGGAATGTCCAGCTCATGTATGAATGTCATACACGTTATAGATGTGTAGAAGGTTGGTCAAAGAAATAGTTCTTGGGAATTATGATTAAACAGTTAGTCACTGATTCTTCATTATTGTGATTAAAAGTTGATCACAAGAATACTCGTTCGATTACATTCTGTTGTAACTCGATGCAAGAACTACAACGGCCTAAAAGACTAGCCAGAAATGAGGTTAAGATACATGATGGAACTTTGTAAAAGTTACTATACTTTCCATCAGCATATTACCTCTGCATTTATTTTCATATATTCATTTTAGATTTTTATATACTCTAGCCCGTTGCATAAAGTTTGTTGCAAGAAGGTTGTTCATAGAAGAAAAATTATTGTTCAGTGTTATGAAGAACATAACGGCCATACTTTCATTATGAATGAGATGTATGTTATGAATATTGATAATAATATAATACATCCATAACACTGACGCTAAATGTTACAAGACTAAAAGAATACCACATATGTGTGGCACTGCATTTGGTCACATTGGAGAAATCCGCATGGAGAAATTCCATAATGATGGATTTTGAAGTCATTTGATTATGAATCATCTGACACTTGCAACTTTCATCTGAAAAGTGAAGTGACTGAAATACCATTCACAGGCCATAAGGAACGAGTAACAAACTTATTGGTGATCATACATTTTGATGTGTGTAGTCCAATAAATGTTGTTGCCAACAGTGGATTTGTCTATCTTCAGTAATGACTCAAGTAGATATATGGATTTTACTTTAAGAGACATAAGTCTGGATCTTTTGAAATCGTTCAAAAGGTTCTCAAAAATGAAGTAGAAATTATTGTAACAAGAAAACAATGTTTCTACAATTAGATTGCGGAAAGGAATATTTGAGTTACAAATTTAGCGAATGTCTGATGAGTTATGAAAAGAGCTTCATAACTTACACCTCCTGAAACACCACTATGAGTGGAATGTCTGTGAAGATGTAATCAAACCATTTATGGCATGGTAAGATCAAAGATGACATAAATCAATTTGCCATTATCCCTTTTAAAATAATGCTTTAGAGACTGTGCCTTTTACACTGAAATGAGCACCCTCAGATCTATTGAAATGACGCGATGGTATGGTATGTTGAACCATGTTATGTCTTTTCTTAACATTTGGAATATGGGGCTTGTGTAAAATATTTACAAACCTATTCCAAATCAGACAAGTGCTACTTTGTAGGTTATGCCAAATTATTGGGTATTCCTCCATCACTATACCGAGGCAAAAGGTTTGCCACAAAGAGCGGTATGATTTTGAAGAAAATATTTCTTGCAAAAAGGTGACTGGGAGGACAGTGCAACTCGACGAGATAACAATATCTTTATCGTCAGTTCATAGAAAAGAAACCTTGAAAGTAATTTCAGAGTTTCCTATTACGACTGATACGAAAGTCTCTACATGAGATGTATGGACTTCGGTCAAATTTGCAGCTGAACCACGTAGGCAAAACTCGTGCAAACCTCTCAGATGCGCAAATGAGATATTATTGATAGACAACAGTATACCTACGATACACAAGAAAGCGTTGATGGGCCCTGACTCCAGAATTGGCTAAATGATAATATAATCCGAGATAGTATTCATATAAATGATTCAAGATTAGATCTTGATAAATCCTTCGGAAGACTTAGAGTCTAATGAATATTAACCAAACTATAAACTGATACGGATAAAAATGTTTAATCCATAAAGCTCGACTTGTTGCTTATAACAAATTCAAGGAGTTTACTACGGCGAGCTTGTCTCACCGTAGCGATGCTGAAAGTCGGTTCGGGTTATACTAGCAATTAATACATACTTCAATCATGAGATATGATACATGGACGCCAAAAGGATTTCCATAAGATGGAAATGCAACCAAGGACATGTATGTGATACAGTCCAAAGTATTTTTGTTGATCCAGACGATGCTAATAAGTGTGCAAACTTCAGAGTTCCAGTAATGGATGGAAGCGAGCATAATGGAGTTGGAATCTTCGTTTTGATGAAATAGTCAAAGGAGTTTGATTTCATCAAAAGGATAGCGAAGATGCTTATGGTTACAAGAAAGTAAGTGGGAGCATAATAATATTTCTAAAACCGTGTGTGCTTGACACATTGTTGATTGGAAATAATATAAATTTCTTGACACGAATTAGAACTTCATTGGAAAATAGTTTTTCGATGAAGAGCTTGGGCTAGGTAGCCTCGATATTAGGCATAATTATCTACAGAGATAGAATTGCCTAATAGGACTAAGCCAAAATACATATTGACAAGATGCTAAAATAGTTTAGCATAAGAAGGCCAAGGAGTGATTCTTGCCGAAGTCACATGGAAAGAGTTTTAGCAAGATTCGGTGTCCTAAAATATTGATGAGCAAAATACATGATGGAGATTCCACACTTTTGTGTTTGGATTAATCATGTATTCTGTGGTATATAAAACAAGTAGATATGTCCAGTACTCCCAAGCAGTTGTGAGTATAGATACCAAAGTGATCAAAGTGATGATCATGGGACAACAGTGAAAAATTAAGAGTTTTGTGTAATACACAATATGGTGGCACAGTAAGTTTGAATTGTTCAAAATAGATTACTGTGACGAATTCTATAACGGAGGCTAAGTATGTTACCGCTTAAGAAGCGACAAAGAAGATGTTGAATCATATAGTTCATTCATGAACTTAGTATGGTTCCAAGATTATTTGGTCAATGGAACACTATTGTAGATAGTTGCTCCATAGCTCAGTCTGAGGAATCAAGGTTCGACCAGTGATTCACATATATACAAAGCCAAATCCACATAAAATATGAATTTTGTGAAAGCGTGAAAATGCGAGAATATGCAAAGATACACACGGACCTGAAATTGTCAGATCCGTTGGAAAAAGACTGTACCACAAGCGAAACATATTTTACACCGGTATGTCATGGGCGAAAAGTGCATTAACATTGACTAGATTATTGACTCTAGTGCAAGTGGGAGTCTGTAGGGGATATGCCCTAGAGGCAATAATAAATGTTATTATTTATCTTCATATTCGTAATTATGTTTATATTCCATGCTATAACTGATATGGTTCTCGAGTCTGCAATAACCACGAGGCACGCAAGAAAACTCATATGCACATGTGGAATAATAAACGGTAAAATGAATTCCTAGTCATGCCTCTAAGACTAGCTCAAGTGTTGCATGATGATTATATTTTCCTGATCATGGGCATGTCTATGCTGGCAACTTTGATGACACAATGTTAGAAGAACACTTGTGTTGAATCGACCCAAATTGATGTTATGCTATGAGATACATTCGTCACAAGTTAATGGTAAATAACACAGAGAAAGTTAACTTCCTTAGACCATGAGAGTATCAAGTTTCTTCATGCTCGCTTCATGAACTTTGGGATTTGTTAAATGACATCTGTAAAAGGGTGGCTATTACGGCGGCTTACGGATTCATGAAAAAGTATGACAAGGAACTAGATAGCTCAATATTGGGATTTGCTCCTTCGACGATGGAGAGATATTCTTTGGGCCCTCTCGGTGTTATGGTATCCATCATCGTCTGGCCAGACACAGTGTGATTTGATCACAAGGATACCGGAACACGGAAACGAGAAAGGAGAACAAAACCAGTAACGAGGTAACTGGCATAGTGGACAAAGTTGTTGATCCACGGAGATGCCGATAAATCTCACCTTGGGTTTTTGTAAACATATCGCGAAGCAACAGGAATAGCACACGGCAACTGCAGGTTCACTCGAATAATTATTTGTGTGGGTATAGAGGTCAATATGGATGTCCACGGTTCCGCTATTGATCATTGATCGGAAAGTGTTCCGGTCATGTCCATATTTCACTGAACTTACGGGGTCACACACTTAAGGGTCATCTATCTACGGAATACTAGACAAGGAGTCTGAGAGAAAGTCACCGGAAAAGTTTCGGAGACGACGGAAAAGTTCCGGAGAGAAAACCGGAAATGTTTTGGAGTTACCGGAAATGTTTCGGAGTAAAACCATCACACCAAAAATGTTTCAGAACGCATCCAGAATAAATTTAGAGCGTGCCGGAAATGTTCTGGGACCTTTCGGAATTTTTCCGAAGAAAATACGCGGAAAAACATCCTGTCCCAGCGAGAGGGGACAAGATCCCATGAATCGTGGGGGCAGTTTTTGGGCTGTTTTGGGGGCTGCCCCCTAAAGCAGCCCCCACAAATTGTGGTGCTGGTTGGGAGGAGGTGGCGCCCCATGGGGGTGCCACATATGGCCGGCCAAGGGTGGAAGGGGGACCCCCCATGGGGCAACCTCCCACCAAAGGTGGGTGCATGTTTTGGAGGGGGGGCCCCCTTTGTGGGCTGATATTTTCAGCCCCCCTCCACCCCTTCCACCACTATAAAAGGAGGAGGAGAGGAGCTCTCCAACTCACTCCAACTCTCTCAACACAAGGCATGTATGATCTACCATTTCTCTCTCCCTCACACGAAATAGTTTCGTAGTGCCGAAAGGCTGTCTAGTTTCCGATAGGGATTAGCTCTGGGTGGCGAAGCCCTGCTGGATAGGTGACACCATATGTGTGCAACCAAGTAGAGAGGTCGTACGTTCGATCTTCTGTCCGAGGGACTATTCGAGGGGCCTCCCGAAGGGCTGTCCGAGGGACCATCCGAGAAATTGTTTGAGGGCCTCCCGAAGGGCTGTCCGAGGGGCCGTCCAAGGGGCTGTTCAACGGGCTCCCGGAGAGCTGTCCAAGTGACCGTCCGAGGAGCTATCCGAGGGAGAAAATCCTCACAGTTGGGAGGTTGTAAATTCCTAGCTGCGGGGATCTGCACCAACGATATTCATCGACTTTACTTCCGCTGCTCTACGAGTCGGTAACAATCAGATCTAACCTTGTCTGCATCTTCATAGTGGTCCTGGGCTGGTGCGTAGGACGGAAATTTTTTGTTTTCTGCTGCGTTACCCTATAGACATTTGGCATACCTTTGCCGAGTGCTGCTGGCACATGCACTCGGCAAAGCACACTCGACAAACGAGGAGCCGTGGCCGCTGTAGGGTTTACCTGGGGCCACCATCTGTCACGCCTTTGTTTAGTGTCTGTGATCTGACACTCAGCATACCTTTGCCGAGTGTAGTTGACACTGATGCTCAACAAAGCACACTCGGTAAAAGCAAGTCGGAATGCACCAGTTGCCACCATGTGTCCATTTTGTCGACTGTTTGGACCTCGGCACTCGGCAAACCTTGCCAGAGTGTACCAGATGCTGCCATCTGTCAACTTTGCCAAGGGTTTTTGGTAAAACACTTGGCAAAGCTCTGCAGTGGATTTTTTTTTTGTTTATTTCATGGTAATTTCACAGCATTTCAAATATATATATCGGCACTGCAATATTGAACATTCAAGTTCACCATATCACAAGTACGGTCACAAGTGCATATACAAGTTCACATACAAGTGCATTCCGACACATATCACAAGTTCAAAAGTGTCGCGACAGGATCTCAAGTACATTCACAAGTCACATATGACAAGTTCACAAGTAGCAAAAACAAGTAAACCCAAGTTCACCAAGATCACAAGTGCAACATGTAAGTCCACCATCGACGGAATCCGCGATGCAAACCTATAAAATGAAATAGCATTAATTCCATATTACCCAAATATTGTAATAAGTTTAAAATAATGGAACCCATTATGTATGGAGATGAGAGATGAAAGAATTTATGGCATACATCAAGTTCTGCCATGGCAGCAAGCTCATTTTTGCTGCCATGGCAGCCGTTCTGAGCTGTTTTGGCTCATTTTTGCAGCCACGGTAGCCATTGTGTGTGTGTGTGCGCGTGCGCTATGCTTGACTTTATGTGTAGAATCTGAGTTTGCTCAGTTGGGTTGGACTGGTCTCTACAGACGGGTGCGTGGTTACTTCGATGCTTTGAATGGGCTTTTTCAGGTTATCGAGGATGATATGGAAAGAAAGGGTAGTGTAAAGATGTGTTATCCATGTCATATATGCATTAACACACTGATGTTCAAGTCGAAAGGGATGTTGCAGCTACACTTGCTTACTATATAGTTGATCGAAGCAAGTTGATACTTCTTATTGGAAGCAAGTGGATATATATGAACCAACTTTGCAATAAAGGTGCACTTGTGATAATTAATCATCTTAAGACCGGCCAGAGAAATCAGAGATGGCTTGGAGGAGTAAATATTGAGTTCGTTATTGAGTTGAGCCATCATCTTCGACAATAATACACCGCGTATACATTTACACGCGCTTATAACCTCCGTATCTTCCTTGGCCTACAGAGATTGCAAGGAACCAAAGCATGCAGCCTAATCGCCCATCAAACAATAGTTTAGCTAGCACAAACTGCACGCAGATTGTTCTCGTCCAACAATTCCATGTGAAATCAGCAGCCTTGGACTCTCCTGCAAGCTGCAAAGAGGCGACGACGGGCATCGCATACGTGGGAGAAGCCGGCAAGAGTGGCACGTGTACATGTAGTTAATTGGTGTAGGGTGTGTGGTTTTGTGAAACACCAATACCGTACAACCTGGGGTCAAGTGGCGTGAGCCATGAAACCTCGGATGAAACTGGGATCACAAAATCCTAGGCTTAGTGAGTGTTCTTTCCTGTAAGGGATGCTCACCCCAATGATCAAGAAGGTATGCTTCCATATTATAATTGTTGATTTTTGATGAAATTACTAATTAATTTTTTTTTCTGTTCTGTCATATTTCATTGGAATACTATATTATTACTACATGCCTGACTAGGGCAACGTATTAATGTATGCATGCATGGTATGTAAGAAACTAAAAATCTCCCAATTAGAGATACATCATTAACTATAAAGGCAAACTTCATCTCAAATATTTTAACAGATGCTTTTAAATTTAAATCATAAAAAAAGATATAAGATCAAAAAATCATCTCAACTTTTAATTTTTTTATGTTTAGCGAGTGAAGGAAGAAAATGCCGTCAATCATGTTCCTGTGAGGAATGTGAAAATCATGGTGCAAACCCAGTGTTGAGAAGAAAGCAGACACCACCGACATCAAGATGATTTTGGAGGAGGGGGAGGAGGATCTGCAGGGCGACCCGTACGCACGGCCCAAGCGCATGCTGGCGAAGTTGGTTTCCATGATGTGCAAGGGGATTCGATTCATCACCGTGTTTGGTTCATCAAGACGCGGCGTCCGAATATCACCCAGATAGAGTCAATAAAGTTGGATCATTTTGTTCAAACAAATATAGTCCTTTCCTGAGTTCGTTAGGCTGCTGCGTTGCTAGGTATCCTCTTTCTGTGCCCTATGAGGGACGAGACTACCAGTGCAGTATTTAGGTGTGTTCTTTTGTTAGAGCTGCCTATGTTTTTTGGTCTTATTTTTTCCGAAAAGGAGGAAAGCACCCCCAGCCTCTGCACCGGTTGATGCACACAGCCATATATTATTAATTATTAAACAATGCCAGGCAAATCCAAGCATCTATACCAAATGAATCGGCATACAGAAAAAGAAAGAAAAACCCGAGGCCAAATGCCTCGCAGGAGAATCTCCACAAACCTACCACAAACCCTATGCCAAGTGACCAAATGACAAAAAATGCGCTACTCCAAGAGAAAGACGTCAAGAAGGATCGCCGCACGTGCGTCGATGTGGACGAGTTCGGCCAATGGCCGAACATGGAACTTTCATCACCGAAGCGGAGCTTCGAGCCCACACCTTCTACAAAGTCACGACGCATGCACATCAACAATGCCTGATCTAGCCAGAAAGGCAAGACGTGGGTTTTCATCCGGATTACGCACATGCTTGTCATCGACACTGTCAGCAACCTCTCTACCAGCTAATGATTTCTCGCTAGCCGGACCTCGACCGTCTTATATGTGTTGTGGAAATAAAAGGATCACTATGGCACATCGGTGAAGCTACCGGAGGCGAGCCACGAGCAGTGTGTCTGACGTATCGAGCAGGGGTGCTCCATGGTATACGGATCAAGTCGTTGTCGTACGTGCTCCCCGGTGTTATTGTTCCCGGTGTTATTGTTACTGCGATAAGGGAAGTCATCTTAGTTTGGTATTGACCGGTGTATCTACAGCTATACTGGAGCGTGTGATGGATAGGTCGATGCAGACTCGGATACGGCTTCTAGGTGTGTCGTCACCAGCCGAAGATATCGATAGAGTTCCTGGCATGGCATCAGGTGTGTTTCAAGATCCTGGGTAAATGGATATAAGAGGGTGTAGGAGAGGAGAAGGCGCCTAGACCAGTTATCGATCATGTTTGAGACGTGCTGTCTTGACGATTTTTTTGTTGCCTAAACAACATTTTTGGATTTCCTCGGCATTTTTTTTGTTCGGAGAATTTTCCGCCGAGACTTCGTTTACTTAATTTTTATATTTTCAGTGGGTGTTAGCACATGTTTCTAGCTATTGGGAATTTTCACCAGAGATATTTTTTCTGGGACATTATATAGTACTCCCTTCATTCCATAATGTAGTGCTTATAGATATTTTTGAAAGTCAAACTTTGCAAAGTTTGACTATGTTTATAGAAAAAATATATACATTTGGAATACCAAATGTATATCATTAGACACATCGTGAGATATATTTTCATATTGTATATGTTTGGTATTGTAGATATAGATGATTTTTCTCGATAAACTTGCTCAAAGTTCATTAAGTTTGACTTTTAGGAAAATCTATATACATTGCATTATGGAATGGAGGGCGTAGTTTTTACTAATTCTAGGGGTATTGAGATTTTTTTCCTGGGAAGTCATTGTTGAGAGGTATTGGCCATATTTTGGATGGGAGATATTTTTCCGTTGTGATGTTATTTCCTTAGTTTATACCGTTTACATGTGTGTTAGTACACAATTTTTGAGGTATTGGGCATTTTACGCCAGAGAGATTTTTTTCCTATGAGGTACAGGGCAATTCTAGATAATCATAGGGACCGGCTAGGGACAAGTCGCCTGAAAAAATAATTTGGGCAAGTCGATTTTTTCTCAATGCAGCAGAATCAAAATTGATTTGCCCAAATTTGGGCAAGTCAATTTTTTTCTCAGTGCCGCAGAATTATAATCGACTTGCACAAATTGGGTAAGTCAAATTTTTAGAGGCCCACCAAATAGTTGTGCTTGGTCTGAAACATAACAGAAACTGACCCGATACTTGGTAACACACAAGACAAAAACGAAAATAAATGAACAAAAATAAAAATAAAGAAAAACAAAAAATGAAGTTTTCTAAGGAAGAATGAATTAGTGGCATTGGTATTACCCTTTAAGAGGAAAGAAAATGAAATAAAATAAAATAAATAATGACAAAATTTGCACAGAATTTACACAGAAATTGCGCTTTTCTATAATATGCAAGAATAAGCATATAATAGTGGAATCTTTGCAAAAAAGAAGTTTTCTAAGAAGGAATGAATTAGTAGCATTGGTATTACACTTAAATAAGAAAGAAAATGAAATAAAAAATAAAACAAAATCAAAATAATAAAGTTTTCTAAGGAAGAGTGAATTAGTGCCATTGGTTTTACACTTCAAGAAGAAAGAAAATGAAAAAAATAATTAAAAAATCTTGCACACAATTTTGCATTGAAATTGCACTTTTTGTAATATGCAAAGAATAAGTATATAATAGTGCAATTTTCTCGCTCTAGTATAATTTACACACATATCGTATAGTACTTGCGTGTATACTTACACACACAAAAATAAAAAATAACGTTTTCTAAGAAAGAATGAATTAGTGACATTGGTATTATCCTGTAAGAAGAAAGTAAATGAAAATAAATAAATAAAATATTCAGTAAATTAGCACACAATTTACACATAAATTGCTTTTTTTATAATAAGCAAGAATAAGCTTATAATAGTCGAATTTTCGCAAAAAAGAAGTTTTCTAAGAAGGAATGAATTAGTGGCATTGGTATTACCCTTAAAGAAGAAAGAAATTAAAATAAAAACTAAAACAATATCAAAAATAATTTTTTCTAAGTAAGAATGAATTAGTCGCATTGGTATTACCCTTTAAGAAAGAGAAAATGATTTTTTTTTTTGAAAAACTAGCACACAAATTTGCACTGAAAATGCACTTTTTGTAATATGCAAAGAATAAGCATATAATTTAGCCATTTTTGCACTATAGTATAATTTACACACATATAGTATAGTACTTGCATGTATACATTTACACTCACTCCAACATCCCAAAAATACCGATAAAGAAAAAAGAAAAACTGACTAAAAAAAAGAAAAAACCAACGGTTAATCATGCTATGCTGTAAAAAAAATTCTTTTATGTACATGCAGTCACAATATTTAAGGGACCGACTAATACTCAGGCGCCTGAATTTTTTTGGGGTGTTAGTGACTTTTAATTAGCATATAGATTTACTAATTGGACTGTTGTTTTCTGTGCTATATTGACTGGGCTTTTATCCATGAGAGAGGTTTACTAATGGGTTGAGCCAACTCATAAGACTAATACAAATCAAAAGAACCAATGGTTGCACATTATTTTCTACTTAATAGCTACTATAGATAAAACATGATAGAAAAAGAAAAAACACAAAACCATGATAGAGGAACAAGAACATGTACCAAAAAAAAAGGTATTTCTAAGGAAGAATGAAAGAAAGGGCTTTGGTATTACCTTAAAAGAAGAAACAAAATGAAGTGAGAAAACTTAAATCAGATAAAAACAAAAAGAAATGTTATTCTAAGAAAGAATGAATTATGGTATTATCCTAAAAGAAGAAAGAAAATGAAGCGAGAATATACTTAAATCAAATGATGACGAAAACTTGCACACATATTACATAGAACTTACATTGCTTTACAATAAGCAAGAACAAGCGTATGATAGTGTAATTTTCCATAGAACGGTATTATTTGCACACCACTTACAATATTTTTTTGCATGTATACATTCATGTTATACTCCGTGTTCAAATAACAAAACACCAACGTTGCAGATTAATCGTCTCTCAACATATCAAAAATAAATTGCATCTTATATCGGTGGTGTCATCTGCCTCAACACGGACGTGCGCGCACACACCCGGACACCCACACACATACACAAAGAAAAAGTGACACGCACACAAAGAAAAACTGAAAAAGAAAAGAAATAAATAAAGTAGACACGTAGAAGAGACATAGAAAACACATTTGGACATGTAAGTTGACACGATGGAGAAATCCATAAAAAACATCTTTAAATTCAGACTAAAATGAGCTTGCCGAATCTATAATAACTAAATAGTTCATCCCCACTATTGTATTTTCCTGCACATGCAAGGCTTCCACGTCAGCACAACTGCCATGCCAGATCACATTATTTCTTTTCTGAGGAGAAATGGAGCTCCAGCTGCGGTGATACGTTCCATTCATTGCCCAATTAATTGACTCCTCCCACCGATTGACTTCTTTTCCATACCCCCGTTCATCTTCTACACAGCCTTTTCTTCTTCTCCACCGAATAAATGGATGAGTAACGGACGGAGTTGTTCTCCCCAAAACAAGTAGGGTCTCTGCTGGAGAGGATTAGTCACATATTCACGTTTAGCCCTGGAGACTAACGAATTTGAAGCCCCTGCTGTGGACGGCCATACCTGCTGGAGTGCTGCTACAGGTTTCAGCCCCCCTCCCCCACCCCCCACCAAAAACAGTGGGAAACGTAGACGTTGCCTCCGCCTTGCAGCCACCGCCTACAGTGTCGCCCTCTTCTCCTACCTCAGGCCGGCAATGGGGATTACCCAGGCGGGTATTGGACTCCCATCCCCGTCTCCACGACAGCTTTCCCATGCCCGTCCCCATACCTGTCTGCGGGGATAAAAAGATTCCCATCCCCATCCCTGTCGGATTTTTTATCCCTGAGGGGAAACCCATACACGCAATCAACAACAACCTTTGATAGCATTTCAGTAGAAAAAACTAGCATTTTGGCACAATAAACAATATGATGTGGCTAGGTTAGGGATTTCTTAGGGTTTTTTGGCTAAAGGGGTGGGATAGGTGGAAATTTGTGTGGGTAGGTGCAGGAATTACATGGGGTCTACTAATTTTAGAGCCCACATGTGAGACCTTCACGGGTAAGGCGGGTAACGGACACGGGTAACGCTATCCCATCCCCATCCCCGTCTTGCGCGCTGGGTAAGGTATTTGACCCACCAGCTTCCGCGTGGGCATTAAAGCTGGTACATCCCCATCCCCTGATAGAGTAATTACCCACGGGGATGCGGGTAACGGTTAACCATTGCCAACTTGAGTCCTACCTGGCCATGTTTGGCAACTCCCCGCTGGCCAGCTCCTCGCCGTCGTTCTCGTGTTTGCCATCGCCCAATACATCAAGGTCTCATAACATGGTAAATCTCTTCTCGCGCCCGACCCACCCTACCTTGGCATCTACACCAAGACGGCCAAGCGGCGCTGACACTTGGCCGCAACGCTCGCGGCCGCCACCGGACGGGACGCCTCTTAGGCTGATTTGTGCACTTTGCCGTTCATGGTAGCATCAATAAAAAAAATCGTGCACTTGCAGGTGTTGGTGTAAGAACCAAGAACACAACCGCTTCACGCATGGGATGAGCTCTACTGAATCCCCACAATCCAGGAGGCTGGGAGGGCTGTAGTTCCTAACTGAGCAGAGCCCATGGCTGCCGGAGACGAGGGTAAAGGCCGCCACCACAGTCGCTTAAAGCAGGACTTAGACGCGACAGAGATGAACTATGCGGCTCTGCCGCAGCACCACGAGCCAGATCTCTGCATGTTTTCCGGTCCTCTGGCACGACTTCCGGTCGGCTTCCCTTCCGACGGCTCTCCCATGTTGTGGTTCCGCTGCCCGCGTGGGAATTGATCTGGTGCCAAGTTGGTTTGGATATCAGATCAGATGACATATCAGGTATCACACGACCGATAAGCTATGTCCCTTGGCAATATCTTCAATATGACAATTCTGCTTGGTTATTATGCACGTGAAGCTTCTTGCTTGCCTGGTTGTTTTGGTCTCATTCTTGATTTGTTCGTGCAGATGTGTGCAAATCATGACTGATGCTGCTGCTGTTCACGGAATAGCCTGCAGCCAGTGCACGATCATCATGGATAACAAACCAATGTATATCATCAAGTTCGTGCTTTATTTATTTGTCTCATATTAAATTTCCCTACCTTGCATACATTCCTCCTTCTATGTGCAACAGCTGCAGGGCCTCATTCGTTCTTGCAAGTTGCAGCGAGGGGACTGCCCTAGCACTCCTAAAGATGTTTATTCAGATAACTAAAGTGAGGGTCCTGTTGAGTTCTTTCAGTTCGCATTAACAGTTGATCACTCTTTCCCGGTTACCTTTTGCAATTTCTGGCTGATATAACTAATGATGTGATGATTTAGCAGAGGCCCTTAGTGTCTGGTGTCAGCAGGCCATGTAGGTGCATCTTCACTCCCTCTCCAGAGCCGGCATTGCTTCCGTCCAGGTGTAGTCGTGGTGGAGGACCTCAATTTCTTCGGCTATGTGCTCCATTGTATATCCTTCCTGCGTGAAGTGTTTGAGGCTCAGTAAGCTGCTTTCCAGCGCCTCTGTATCTTGCTGCCTTCTGCTGTTCTTGTTCTTCGATGTACTTTACAGTTGTATCCTGGCCGGTTGATGGCTTTGTTAATTCAAAGTCGGACTAGGCTAGCGCCCTACTCGGGCTCGGCTGCGTCTTTTCTCTAAAAAAAAATGTGATGATTTAGTGAAAACCCTTCGGGGGAAAATGAAGTATTCATTGTGTTTGTTTCAGGCATTAGCCGAATGCGTCCATGAAGATCGATCAAAATACACATTGCTCTTATTTCTCATCAAAAAATAATTATTTATAACAAAATAATAAAATAAAAGAAAGAAATAGAAGAATGAGGTAAACGTGTTTTTGTATCCTCTTACTATAGCTTGAATTGTATAGATTCTTTAGTACAAATTGTGAGTGGAATCATGCATATTTTTCTTGGCATACTTCCGGTTTTAACTATCCTGGTCAACATCCTAGGAACAGGTACTATTTCAACAATATTGGTCATACGGTAGCATGGCTCCTCAATAGTGCGCCGTTAAGAATTTATATTTCTCAAATTAGATCAAATTCCTTTCCTTTCATCTTATTTAGCAATGAAAATTAGAATAACTAACTAACTTATACAGTAGAAACCCGTCTAGGTACTTGTAGAATATCCTAAGTTATCTTCGTAATAGCTTTGTTTGGCTCAATAGTTGATGGACATCAAGTGCTCATTTTTTAAAGTTTGCATTATGATGTAGTTTTGTTTTCAGGATTTAATTGGGATTATTTCATTGCAAGCACTTTTAATACAACTATGACATCTACTCTTTTTGTTGGTTGTAGATTAGCATCCGTTCCCTATGATGCTACACAATAAACTACTTGAGTACTGCTTGCGCCTTTGGTCGCATTGGTTCAGTGTTTAAGGCCTGACATGGCAGCTTGGCAATGTTGAAGGCCTGACATGGCAACGAGGATTTTCAACTTCAAATGTGACCTAGAAGTGAGAAGTGTATTTTGTCTAAAAATAGAAGCAACAGTTGATTCTTTTTCTAAAAACATAACCAAATTCGGACTCCGTTGACTTCTAGATCTATATGTTAGCGTACCCAACTGGGCTGAACTAATTACCGGGACTCTCATTGTTCATCTGTCCTTTCTATGACGTGTCCACTTTAAGTATAAATTGATTAGCTAACATCATGTTCCTCTACAATATTGATGATGAATGAGCTAAGCTTTTTCACTTGCATAGAATGCATGTTTGGTCACATCATTTACCACCATTGGTTAACTTTTGTTTGGCACCCATCATTGTATGTCGTCTTCATGAATACAACATGTATCTACTGGGTTTAGTTAAGTTCATCTTTTAATCCGATACATAAAATTAACTGCACATGAAACATTACTTGAAATAATTTAATTTTTAAATAATTCAAAGTTTCAACGGTGAACCAATACATCTATACCTACTAATAAAGGGGCTATCGCTTCTCCCCGTCCATCGTCGTTCTTTTTACAAAAAAAACCCCTCTCTTTTCTGGTAATTAACCCGCCGTCCAGCTTTAAGTGGGAAAATGAACCTTTTTTTATAGTTTTACAGAAAACCCCCTCGCTTTTCTGATAAATAACCCGCACTCCATGACAGAAAACGAATCTTTTTTCGCATTTTAGCGGAAAACCCCCTGCCATTTCTGTAATTAACCCGCAGTCCATCTAGAACATATAGTACTTTTTTAAATATCCATATCTTTTAAACCCTAACTCCAATTTTAACATGTTATATATGAATTTTGATTAGAAAAATGTGTAGAATATGAATATGATGATATTTTACATATTAAACATTTTAAAAATGCTATTTAGGGTGCAACCTTAATCAACACCTCAGCAAAGCCAAATTAGAGACGAAAGAAACAGTCGATAACCATGCTTGCACGCCTCGGCAAACATTGCATGGGAAGAAAGCAGATTTCTCATCTTATGCCGAGAGAGAGACGTCTTGGCAAGACCTATTGGGGGTCTTGAGTCATGGTTATTGGGTTAGGGTCGTGCGGTATTCTCCCGTTGGAACGCATGGGCACTTTTGCTAGTTATTTACAACAATTTGTATGTCGAGGTCCCGCCGCAACGCGCGGGGAATCATCTAGTTGATCTCAATTACTCTGCTCGACTAACACGCCCATTAATGCTCTCAGCCGCCCGTCACCCGTCCTGCACATACTGGCTGTATCCTAAAACAAGATGCACGGGAGAACCCCTGGCTCCTCATAGCTCAGGCGTTCTCGGCCGTCGGATCGTGATTTTGATGCGTTTTTGGCCGTCGGATCAAGCCCTTGGAGGATCCTGTCCGTTGGATCAAAACGGGCCATTGTAGATCGAAACAGTGTCAAACTGGGATGCCACCGCCTGTAAAAGTGGGTGGTCGCCGAGGGCATTTTTGTCATTTCACACGTAGGCATATAAAAGTCAGCATCTCCCGTGGACAGCTCCTCCCGTACTCGCGCCGCCCCTCTCCTCTTCCCCCCGCCTCACCTCTCTCTCTCTCTCTCTTTCCAAACCCTAGCCTCCCCCTCCTGCCCACTTGCTAGATCCCCACTATCGCCGCCTCGGTCGCCGGCCAATTCCGGCCGCTCCGGTGAGCTCCGGCGTCGCCCAACACACACACGGCTGCTCCTCGACGAGCTCTACTAGCTTCACCGCGTTGATCTACTTTTCCTCGCCTCCTGTGGTCGCCCCCATCGATTTCCCCCGCTAGGGTTTCGGTGGTGGAGGTGGACCTCGCCTCCGCCGGCCACCTGCTCGTTGCCGCGGTCATCTCCACCCCTGGTGGTGCTCCTGGATGTGCTATACATCACCTCCTGGCCTCCTTGGCCGCTTCAGTGTCGTGGCATTCGTGCTCATCGGCGGGACGATGCAAGGCGCAACTCCGACGTGGCGGCGTGGATGTGCGGTGTAGGAAGCGGTTCCTCGCCGGTTGGACGGCGTTTAGGCGCAACCCCGGCGCCCACCACGTACTGCCTCGGCTACAACCTCCCTTGGTGAGCTCCATCTTCCTCCTGCTCCTCTACTTCGGCTACTGTATGGGACATGGTCGTGGCTATGTTGATGTGGTGCTCGTCTGGTTGATGCTCTATGCCCTACTCATGCATTTGTTCCTACTTGAGCTTTGTAGTTGTGGATCCATGCTATTCTAGGGTTTGCAGGCTGCTGTTCATGTTTAGTTGCTATCATAGGAGCTCCTGTGATGCTCTGGTTTACATGTGGATGCCCTGGTCCTATAGCTATGCTCCTGGATTTGCTAAATTGATCAGTGGCAGTGCTGATTTCCTATTTGTTCCCGGTGGAACATTGTTGTTTATAGAACTGACGAGGTACAATAGCAACTAGATCAAGACTGCTATAGGTTTAGTTTTTGGTTGAAGTAGGTGCGTGTTCTTTTGATTTTTCCGCAGAAATCTTCCATGGATATGCATGATTAGACCACAGGTTGTTGTGGGTGGTATGATCCCTACCTCTCTCTCTTGAAATAGTCACCTGGCACCCACGTAGGCTGTAGGGGAAGGTTAGTTTCATTTTATGCTATTTCATGTTAAAATCCAGGTGGTTCCATTTTCACAAAGCTTATCACAAACTTCAACCTCCAATTTCCAAAAGTTTTGATTGTTCTCTTGATGATCCATTATGGTTAGGCTTGCGTTGTTCTCAAAATGGAACCTCTATCTATATATTCTCAATAATATCTTAAAGAGGAAAAAAATACAATTACCATTTTTGTGGTGGTGGTGCAAGCTCCTCTCTCTATCTCTCTCTCTCTATCTCTCTCCTGCAAAGTTCATGCAAACTTCCTTTGGATCAAAGAGGCCCTAGGCTGTTGCACCTTTTGTTTGTGAATGATGCATGGCTTTATGATTAACCAGTTTGTGGTTGCTGAACTGTTCTGCGCTGAATGGACTTTCCATTTTGGCGAGTCCGCTAGAGTTGCTCTTAGCTGGCGCGGGGCTATGATGATCGGTTATGGCTGATATAAGCATGCTCTCGAGCAATCGAGGCACTTGTGGGTATTAAGTTGAATACCCCCTCGTTTCTTTGAGCCCTTTTGATCATGTGCTTATTTTAGTGGCTCCGTCCTTGGATGGTCATTTCTGATGAGTGATAACCAGGGCAGTTTCACCCTTGTAAAGACATATTGATCTGGTGATGGAGACACTAGGGGAAGGGTCATGATCGAGCAAAGGCGAATCTGAGCCCATTCAAATGCAGTTCTGGTCTCAAGCACAGTGTGCTATGTTGTTGCCGTTCTGTATTTGTATTTAGCACCTCTTTGGTTTGCAGGAATTTAAGAACACATTGAAGGAAAAAAATGCTGGATTGCATTGTTAGGGCATCTCCAACGCTGACCCCCAAAGTTCTGTCCGCAAATGTCCGTGTACATGTCCTGACGTGTTCGCGGACAGCCGGCCGGTCGGAGGCCATTCTTGCTAGGGCGATGATGATTAACCGTGGCTGAAATAAGTGTGCCTTTGAGCAATCGAGGCACCTGTGGGTATCAAGTTGGATCCTCCCTCTTGTCTCTAGAATCCTTTTTGATCCTGTGATACTTATTGTTCCGTCCTTGGATGGTCATTCTTGTTGAGTGATAACCAGGGCAGCTCCACTATATAAACATATTGATCTAGTGATAAGAGATGACGGGGGTATGTTATATGATCGAGGAAAGGCGAATCTGAGCCCACTATGCAATGAACCCTGAACCCTTTTTATTTGTATTTAAAGGTATTGCTTATTTATGCTCCAGTGTTTATAGCCGTCTTATGTAAAGATTTCTTCTCTCTCATACCTTTATTGCATATAAGTTGTTCTTGATCTTTTATTGTTTGTTGTCGGTCCTTGATTTAATCTGGTTAAGAGTAAGTTGCACTTTGTTATACTAGAAAGACTCGCTCCCAGCAAGTTATCGGTTGAATATCTTGTTTTAATTCATTGCGATACTATTACTTCTATTTTTCCGCAAGTTACCAGTTGCAGCTATTTGTTCTTACATGCTACAAATAATAATGCTACAGGATTTTTTTTGATAATTTTTTTGGAGATAATGCTGGATTGTTCAAGTAAAAAGTGACCGAGGTAGCATGTCCCATGTTGCTGTCTGTATCCATAAACAATTTTTTGACTGCTGTGATTAAGTTGCTGGGTTAATCCGAGCCATTGAGCGGACATTTCCTTCTGTTCTCTTTAGTTTGTTCTGAAGCTTTACCCAATTCTGTCTGTCACCACTGCATTTTTTGGATCATGCACCGGACTAAATGTATGTGAACTTTGAAGGATGTGTGTTTTGTTAGCTTTGTAACTTATTTCCTTGCTAAGTACGCATTTGGTGTTATGTTGTTTTGTTGCCACCTTCTTTGTACATATAGTTTTGCATCGCTTTGCCTTGCACTCTTCCCGGCAAGCTTATAACAGTGATGGACTTTGTTCATTTAGACATAGCAACTATTTGAATTATCAAAATTTGCTGCCATTTGGTTACCACCAGAAGTTTATCTATTGATAAAACATGGTCCAGGAAGGCATTTTGTCTGCTATGTTTTTTGAATAGAATTCTGATTCGGGGCAACGATGATTGACCATTATTGCTGATATAAGTACGCTCTTGAGCAATCGAGCAAGCTGTTTGATCATACTGCATAGCTTTTGATCTATTCCTTTTTGCCAAACTTGGTGTGTCGAGCTTTGAGCTACTATACTGTTTTGGATCTTGCGCTTGGGCCGGGCAATGGTTCATATTGCAGCCACAACAGTGTCATGTGTTGTGATGTGGCGTGCACTACTAGAAGAGTTCTCTCTTTGAGATGCGAATTGAGCACGAATAAGTGGTAATGGGATGGAGGGTAAGTGAAAGTAATAGATTTTGTTTTGCCTCTCCAAGATCCTTTTTTAGTAAACTGAGACAACCATGTTGTAAAAAAATATTTCTGATTCCCGGACTTAATATGTAATTTTCATGTTTATGCCTCATTTTATTAGCTCTGCAATGGGATAACACTCCGACATTGTCTCTTATCTATAATTGTCGATGTAGGTTTCTATTGAAATTATCACTGAAAATGATAAATTTGCAAATTATTTTGACCTTCAGTGTCACTGATATATAACAAGTGGGCTATCCTCTACTTTTCCAGTATTCATGTTCTTTAACCATTCTGGCCAAGTGGCACTGAATATTTCAGAGTTTATATCTTTTCTGTGATGCCCAAAGAGAATGTGTTTCTAAACCTTTTACTGTTCATGGCTATGCTTCTCATGCTTTCCCAACCAAGCTATTGCTACTTACAATTCCGAGAGTAATAGAACGTGCATGACGTGATCAAAGTTCTTTACTTACAATATATATAATGGTTGGTTGGTCTATTCACTGTTGTCCTTTCTTTGCAGCTTTGGAATATACAGTAAGGTCAATGGCTAGCAATCAGGATTCTCAGCTGTCCAATCACCCAGAAACTTTGAGGTGGGATTTCTCTTAATTTCCTTTTAGAGGTATATATAATTTGGAGCACACATGTCTGTATCTCACATGTATACCTACAAGTAGTGAGCATTCTCTTAATTGTATAAGAGTAAACAACAAAATTACTGGATACATGGTTGAAGTATGGTTGTAATCAATATGCATATTTGCGCGAGCTTTTAAAACTGGCGAAAATGTTAATTATTTTCTTTAGTTACTCTAGCAAACACCAATCTTGATTTTGTATCAAGATTTCCAGTCCTACATTGGAATATTAAATGTATGCAATGTTCTTTCTGTTACACAACAACTATTGCTTCTGAACCCCTTTTTTTATTCACTCTACTGCCTTAAGTGTGTGTTATTGCATCAATTTATTACGGTCTGTGGCAGCATTTTAAAATAAGTGAAATGCTTACCTCTGTAGCCTGATAAGTAAGCTAGCTGACTTGGTGTTGTATTTATATTGATTTTGTATGGCATCTGTTGTATAATATATTGGGTAAGCATTCATTTTCATCCTGCAGAGTATATTTGTATATATGCGGTTTTGTAGAATTCATTCTGTCTTCACTGAGAAAAACACATACCGCTGGAAAAGTATTTATTTATGCTCTTACTTCAGATTTTCTTTTCATGCAGTGTAAACTGCTAGCAGAGCTACACTGCAGAGTACAGAGTTCATATGATGCTCTACAGTTTACCAATATTACCGTTTAAATATGATGAATCTTATTGTGTATCAGAATAATGGAAAAGAGGACGACTCTAGAGTAGGCTTTCTAAGTGTGCCAGTATTAGCGTGTAAATATTAATTTTGTTAAGCATGTGCATTCTCATGAGAACGCCTCCTGTTCAACTACTTATCATTTTCCTTCATTCTTATTGATGGTCACTCGATGGTGCTGATTGGTTTATGTGGTTATAGACGATGAGTATTACTGTATTAGGAAGGCCCGCTACGCATGGATCCACGGGCAGAGAAGGTGACCTTTCAATCTTATTCAAATATGCATACAGATTGTGCCATTCCATTGTACTCTGAGTGGAAGTTTTGTATTATTATTACTTTCATTGCTGATGTAAAGCTGAAAATGGATGGATAGATGCACTGTGTGATAAGATCATGAAGAACAGTGTTTTGAAGAGTATCCCGAGGTTGAGGACAGTTATAGTGAATTACAGGAAGCAAAACGGTCTAACTCCAGTTCACATTCTTATACATATTCCTTCTACTTTTGCTTCATATAATTGTCTCAATAAACTATTATCACCATTCGTTATCTAATCACACTAAATCAGAGATTGTACTGAGTTTTCTATCTAAATGTTTATATATTTACGTGTATATGAATAAATAGTCAGACTCAACTTGAACAACTCACTTAACACTACAGAGGAGCACCTCTATTTTATATGGAATGCTCAATTAAGTTCTGATGTCAATTTACACTTCTGTAACGAGTTGGAAATAAAGAGACGATTAAGAAATATTCGTCTAGTGGATTCTTATGAATGTGCAAAGTTAGGAGTACATTGAATTTCTAGATGTTTCCAGCCTACCACATTTATTTAGTTGCATTTCTTTTCCAATGTAGGTTGTTAGCCTGTTACTCTTTTCATGCATCTGCTCTGCTGCTGGCCTCTGCCTCCTCTTGGTTCTCTAGGCGGCGGTACAAGTCATGGACCAGAAGACCATCAGCAGGCATTCGATGCTTGTGGCTTGCCTAATCCAGCAGCGGCAGGGCGGTGCACAACTCTGCTTCCTCGGACTATCCATGAGTCCGGCACGGCTGATTGAGAGCGCGGCGGTTGAAGCAAGCGACAATCCGGCAGTAGCAGCTCGTGGTGAGTTTTTCAGTTTTCTGCCTCTTATCTGTAATTCTGTTCCAAATTGAGAATAAATATTGATTGACTAATTGAATTCCAGAATGATGTATCGTAGAATGCATTCTACTTATTTGAACAAAGGTGAATATTTTGAGGCTTTCTAAGTTGGAACAGCAGCGCATGTTAGACGTTTGCAAATGGATACATTAAAAATTCAAGAAACCAAAGATTAGGTAACTACTCAAACTTATCGATATGAAGTATACCTTTCCAAAAAAAACGGATGAAGTCTAAGATGCCTTCTTCGATTCTAATATATATTCAATTTTCATGTGTTATATGTTCCTTTGGTGAAGTTGTCCAACCAGTAGAGAAGAAAAAATCAGCCATAAATCTCATTTCCTATAAAGTATTGCAGCTGGGTGAATGGTTTTTGCATGTCTATTACTTGCGTATTTTTAAAAAGCTGTCGTACAGCTCTCCCCTCAAGGAATACCATCTCTTTATGAAGTTTTTTGTGTACCGGTAATGCTTGCATGATTGATCTTTCTTGGACAAAATGGCACTCTGCCTTACAGGATACACTAGGGCATTATCTAATACGCAATGAGAATATGTCTTACCATTTAGTATACGGATCATAAGGTAATGATGGGGTATTGATTACAAAAAACCATCAGCATGGCGGACTTTGTTATGTGAGAAATACAAGAAATTAAAAAACAGTCTGTCACTTCTCTCTAATTTCCATGGATAGTTGGATTTTGGGGTGCATCTGTTGTTTCAGTAATGACATAATTTTGGTTGGCTCAAGAATTATTTGTTGACAAATTGTCAGAAGCTTTGTTAAGTTTAAAATATCATGCCATGTGGCTTTCGCTGTTTATGACAGCATTGAGGATCAAAAGAGGACCTGTCTTTTAATTTGTTGGCCTGTTTTCTTCAGGCCTGCACTAATCCCACTCTCTCTTGCATTTCCCGCTATTTAAATAGTTTATATTCACTTCTGTTATGTATGAGTACAAGTACAAATATAGTGATGCGCTTTCGCTACTAGGGCTCCAATAGTAAATGCCCAATATACATCACCGAAGTGAAGGTATATGCATATACAATATGTAGCGAATGTTGTTTTCTTTGACTTCATGTTATTCTTATTCAATCTCACTCTTTCATTTGCCTGACATAAAAAATGGAAACATCAGAATTGACACTTGGATATAAGCAAGACCGTGAATTATGTCGGGTTTAGTTCTCCAATAATTATAAGTGACTCTTCTGCAATTTTTGATAACACAGGTTGAGCCGAGCATTGTAAGGATCCAGGTAGAATGATGCTTGATCTCCTGTTGGAGTAGCATGGGCTTCCCAAGGTCATTTACTGGCGAAGGGGATACTTACAGAACACGATGAGTGTCACCGTTCATGAGGTGTTTGCACATGTGGTTTTCATCGGGCGAATGATGCCACGTTGAATATCTATTGATGTCCAGAGCCACCTGCTTTGGCCCCAATAACTTCCAAATGATGTGTCATACCACTAGCTACTGTGATGTGTTATGCGAAATGTTGACTGATTGTCCTCGCCATTTGTAAAAGGGCACTGCTCTAAGAATTATGTGGCATTCTTCATGTTGACTACTATATATTAGTTACACTGATGCACCGTTGGGGCTTTATAGCAGAACTATATAGGATTGTTAGAACTATATAGGATTCTTATCTTGCAACGCTGCTCTGGCTTGCTTCCGCTATCTAATAACCCAACTATTGTATCTACTTAATGAGAACCCATCGTTTTGGCTTACTTTTGCCACCAAATATATATCTCCCCTTTGTCGTGAACTTCTTGCTTGCCTTGCTTTTGGTATAACTAACTGTCTCGCCCTTTTGTATTGCTATTGATCTAACCTTACTGTACTGGGTTGATCTATCCTGTGCAATCATTCCAATTTCCATTTGGCAACGGCTGATCCTAAATGCTTTGTTTAAGCGCGTGGACAATATATTGAGCCAGGCACCACGCGCCAAGGCGCGTTTCCTATCAAGTCTGAAACAAGACTCGCGGGAGAACCCTGGCCTCCTCAGAGATCAGACGAATCTGGCCGTTCATCTTGATTTTTGATGTGATTCTAGCCGTTGGATCTCGCTCCCGGACGATCTGGACCGCCGAATCGAGCCCGCGTCACTATTGCAATGAACAGTTTAGCTCTCCGCCGCAAATATCTCGTGCCACCGCCGTTATTCCCGTGCCCCGCCGAGGGCATGTTCGTAATTTTGCTATGAGGTATAAAAGCCCAACGCCCATAGGGTTTCTCCCCAATCGGCTTCCTCTCCTCTTCCTGTTTCATGCGGAGGAGGGGCGCCGCCGCCCCCCTCCCCTTCCACCCTAGCTGCCGCCCCCCATCGCGCGACGATGAGCCCGCCCTCCCGTCCCCCTCCCGAGCCCTCCCGCACTGCATCGCCTCCTGGTCACCCTCTCTCTCACGCGATCCTCTCTCTCTCTCTCTCTCTCTCTCTCTCTCTCTCTCTCTCTCTCTCTCTATTCCCCACTGCCGCCGCCACCATCGTCGCCTGATTCCGGCCAGCTCCGGCGAAGTACGTCGCCATCCAGCACATCCACGAGCTCATCTCATGACGCTGCTCCTTCTCCACCCTGTTGATCCGACGTGCCGCTCCTCTACGCGTGGCCCCGGCTAACCCTAGCGCCACGGTCGCCGGTGCACGGCGTCGCCATGGACGCCGGCGCTATGCCTGCGCCTCCTGTTGGTCCTCCTCGACACCGTCTGAGCCCTCCCACACTGCATCGCCTCCTGGTCACTGTTCCCGAGCACCACAACTCGATGTGGCCATCGGTGACGGTCAAGGTTAGCCATCGGCCGTGCTCACCACTGCTTCGTCCACCTCCTCCTCGGCCACTCCACTGGCGTCCCGTGCATGCACGGTCGAAGGCTGGTGGCCCAGCTCGCCGGTGGGTCGGTGACACGCTGCAACCCCGGCGCTTTGCTGAGTTTGGCATCGACTACAAACCCGCTATGGTGAGCTCCTCTTCACCTCTGGTTTACGCCTCCGGTTGCTCTGAGTCGTGACCGTCGAGCCCTGGCTATGCCATGCTCGATTCCTAGCTGATCATCGTGTGGATGACTGAGTGTGGATAGTTTTTGTGGTGGTGGTCACCAGGCTACTGGTTTGTTGTTGGTTATGGGGATGTGGTAGGTTTAGCATGTGGCTTATCCCATTGGATGGCCTCTGTTTGTTAATTGGCCTGGAAACTATGCTCTGGTGGTTGCCAAATTATAGTGGCTAGCTGGGACAACTAATTCATTTCTTGATCAAAGAGAACTGGATTATTGTCCTGCTTTAGTGGTTCTAGGTTATTGTAGTAGTATAACTAGGCTTCGTTTATGCAAAATCCAAATAGGATTTAGTTTGGGGTTGGTCCAGACATGGTGTAGTATCATAACCTATTAATTTGGTTGGACTGGTCAAGTGTTCTAGCAATTGGTTCTGTTCATTACATGTGATTGTCTATTGTTATATGCTCAAGATGGAATGGTTTTGTGTTGTTTGTTTTTGGATACATGATGTTATTTGCGCTATGGAGACATAGATGATCCTATCTTTTCAGATTTATATTTATGTATCCATGAGTGTTTATTGAATTTTTCTTTCATGCACTCTAAGTATCTCTTTTTTTGTTAAATGTTGAATAAACATAGCCACGAGTGCACACACGATGCGCCACTTGGAATCAGTTGGGGTAAGAAAATGTACTCTATTTTGATCTCTCATGCCACCTTTTCCTGATATTAATTGGTTACCTTATGTCAAATTATGTTAGATGTGAGCTTCTACCATGTGCTTTAATATTTGATCAATGTGAGATGCAGATTTCCAGAAATATCAATGAACGGTTTGTATGGGTCCATGGACACCACGTGCTGATGAGGCATAATCATTTCTCACTGTTCAGTTATTCTTATATTGCAGGAAAGACCCAATGGTGCACTATATTGCTTTTCATTGTATCAATATTCATGGGAGGAATCTTATTCCAGCAAACTAACAAAAATAGGGTCCTTCATCTGAGGTAAACCCTTGCCTTCAAATATGCCTATGATGTGATGTGACTGATGTTGGGGATTAATTCCGCCTTTGCAATGATATGCTATTAAGCTGGTGTCTTTTCTTTTAGAACTACTGGATATTCATATAAGCATGCTCTCGAGCAATCGAGGCACTTGTGGGTATTAAGTTGGATCCCCCCTCATTTCTTTGAGCCATTTTGATCATGTGCTTATTTTAGTGGCTCTGTCCTTGGATGGTCATTTCTGATGAGTGATAACCAGGGCAGTTTCACCCTTGTAAGAACAAATTGATCTGGTGATGGAGACACTAGGGGAAGGGTCATGATCGAGCAAAGGCGAATTTGAGCTCATTCAAATGCAGTTCTGGTCTCAAGCATAGTGTGCTATGTTGTTTCCGTTCTGTATTTGTATTTAGCGCCTCTTTGGTTTGCAGGAATTTAATAACGCATTGAAGGAAAAAAAATGCAGGATTGCATTGTTAGGGCTTCTCGAACGCTGACCCCCAAAGTTCTGTCCGCAAATGTCCGCGTACATGTCCTGACGTGTCCACGGACAGTCGGCCGGTCAGAGGCCATTCTTGCTAGGGCGATGATGATTAACCGTGGCTAAAATAAGTGTGCCTTTGAGCAATCGAAGCACCTGTGGGTATCAAGTTGGATCCTCCCCCTTGTCTCTAGAATCCATTTTGATCCTGTGATACTTATTGTTCTGTCCTTGGATGGTCATTCTTGTTGAGTGATAACCAGGGCAGCTCCACTGTATAAACAGATTAATCTAGTGATAAGAGATGACGGGGGTAGTTTATATGATCGAGGAAAGGCGAATCTGAGGCCACTATGCAATGAACCCTGAACCCTTTTTATTTGTATTTAAAGGTGTTGCTTATTGATGCTCCAGTGTTTATAGCCGTCTTATGTAAAGATTTCTTCTCTCTCATACCTTTATTGCATATAAGTTGTTCTTGATCTTTTATTGATTGTTGTTGGTCCTTGATTTAATCTGGTTAAGAGTAAGTTGCACTTTGTTATACTAGAAAGACTCGCTCCCAGCAAGTATTTCATGAACCATCGGAGAACCCCGGCCTCCTCAGAGATCAGGCAAATCTGGCCATCCATCTTTTTTTTGATGCGATTCTGGCCGTTGGATCTCGCTCCCAGACAATCTGGGCCGCCGGATCAAACCTGCGACACTATTGTAATGAACAGTTTCACTCTCCACCGGAAATATCTCGTGCCACCGCCGTTATTCCCGTGCCCCGCCGAGGGTATTTTTTCCTTTTCACGTGTTGGCCCGTGACGTGCTGGTCCCTGGTTGGCCCGTGGTTGGATGAGACGAGGGAGACCGCGCCGTCCTCTTCCTTCCTCCCCTCACTTCCCCCCTTTCTCTCTGGATCTTTCCTCCTCTCGCCACCGCCGCTCGTCCTCCTCGACTTGCCACCATTCCCGGCTTGGAGGCCCGTGTTCGGGCAGCCGCCGCCGCGGCGTCGTCGGCGCCGAATGCGGTGGCGGGGCCTCTGGGGACCGCGTGGTGGGGGACGGTCACAGCTTCCGGTCATGGGTTCTGGTGATGCAAAGCTATAGATCTGAGCCGCCGTCTCCACTTCGTTCCCTCCATGTTTTGATCTGGTACGTCCACTCCCCACCACCTCTCCCCCTCTCACCGTGGTCGGTCGCTGGTAGATGTGTGTGTATAAGTGCAACACTCAGTTTGGTCGGTCGTTGGTTCCTCTGAACAGTTGGTCCGTTGGGCGCTGGGAGACCTTAAGAGGGTAGGGACGGACCCAGCGATGCGAGGAATCGAGCAGTGGCAGTGTGGCACTGCCGCAACCTTCGCAAATACCCTGGATACTGCTGTGATCTATAAGCGCTCTTATATTTCTTAACAGAGGGAGTATTTATGAATGGAGGGAGTAACAATACTAGAACCTCGTCACAATCGTCATCATCTTCGTTGCTGTCACAATCACCTTGGTCCACTTTGGTTCACAGGATTCTAGAAATATGAGGAAGGCAGGAATATGTGAGTCCTAAGAATTCCTTTGAATCAAAGACGCTCCCAACTTGTTGGTGGTGGTGCAAGCTCCTCTCTCTCTCTCTCTCTCTCTCTCTCTCTCTCTCTATCTATCTATCTATCTCTCTCCTGCAAAGTTCATGCGAACATCCTTTGGATCAAAGAGGCCCTAGGCTGTCGCACCTTTTGTTTGTGAATGATGCATGGCTTTATGATTAACCAGTTTGTGGTTGCTGAACTGTTCTGTGCTGAATGGACATTCCATTTTGGCGAGTCTGCTAGAGTTGCTCTTAGATGGCGCAGGGCTATGATGATCGATTATGGCTGATATAAGCATGCTCTCGAGCAATCGAGGCACTTGTGGGTATTAAGTTGGATCCCCCCTCGTTTCTTTGAGCCGTTTTGATCATGTGCTTATTTTAGTGGCTCTGTCCTTGGATGGTCATTTCTGATGAGTGATAACCAGGGCAGTTTCACCCTTGTAAGAACAGATTGATCTAGTGATGGAGACACTAGGGGAAGGGTCATGATCGAGCAAAGGCGAATCTGAGCCCATTCAAATGCAGTTCTGGTCTCAAGCAGAATGTGCTATGTTGTTGCCATTCTGTATTTGTATTTAGCGCCTCTTTGGTTTGCAGGAATTTAATAACGCATTGAAGGGAAAAAAAATGCAGGATTGCATTGTTAGGGCATCTCCAACGCTGACCCCCAAAGTTCTGTCCGCAAATGTCCGCGTACATGTCTTGACATGTCCGCGGACAGCTGGCCGGTCGGAGGCCATTCTTGCTAGGGCGATGATGATTAACCATGGCTGAAATAAGTGTGCCTTTGAGCAATCGAGGCACCTATGGGTATCAAGTTGGATCCTCCCTCTTGTCTCTAGAATCCATTTTGATCCTGTGATACTTATTGTTCTGTCCTTGGATGGTCATTCTTGCTGAGTGATAACCAGGGCAGCTCCACCGTATAAACAGATTGATCTGGTGATAAGAGATGACGGGGTAGGTTATATGATCGAGGAAAGGCGAATCTGAGCCCACTGTGCAATGAACCCTGAACCCTTCTTATTTGTATTTAAAGGTGTTGCTTATTTATGCTCCAGTGTTTATAGCCGTCTTATGTAAAGATTTCTTCTCTCTCATACCTTTATTGCATATAAGTTGTTCTTGATCTTTTATTGTTTGTTGTTGGTCCTTGATTTAATCTGGTTAAGAGTAAGTTGCACTTTGTTATACTAGAAAGACTCGCTCCCAGCAAGTTATCGGTTGAATGGCTTGTTTTAATTCGTTGTGATACTATTACTTATATTTTTTCGCAAGTTACCCGTTGCAGCTATTTGTTCTTACATGCTAAAAATAATAATGCTACAGGATTTTTTTTGAGAGTTTTTTTTTTAGATAATGCTGGATTGTTCATGTAAAGAGTGACCGAGGTAGCATGTCCCGTGTTGCTGTCTGTATCCATAAACAATTTTTCGGCTGCTGTGATTAAGTTGCTGGGTTAATCCGAGCCATTGAGCGGACATTTCTTTTTGTTTTCCTTAGTTTGTTCTGAAGCTTTCCCCAATTCTGTCTGTCACCACTGCATTTTTTGGATCATGCAGATTGAACAAACTTCCAACTATAGAGTTTAAAATATGTTACCTACATAAAGAGGAGTTAAATAAGGATGAACCTACACAGCTTATGTTTATTTTAGCAATGAAAATATTTTGTATATGGAGCTGATACTCTGAAACTTCTGTTTTTATTACTGTATTATATTATGAAGGTTCAAGTATTTGGGTTCTAGCTCCTACTTGGATATGGTAGATGCTTATTGATTTTCCTATTAATCTGGCAGGATTGCGGCATTGATGTTACTTCCCAACCAATATTAAGCTGGCACTCTCTTATTTTCTCTTTTGCCTAACACATCAAAATCTAGAGTCACACTTTTTGTTAATTAATATTTCTGACAAATACTGATTACTCCTCTTTGTTTTATTGTATTGTTAGCCAATTAAAAAGGTTTTATTGTAGGTGTATATTTTTCTGTATGGTATATATTACGCGAGTTATTTCTAATGCATCTTGATATTATTTTAGAATCATCTGACTAGAGTCCTGGTCCTTCGAGCTTAGTTAACTAAAGCATCTTTTATATCAGATATCAAATTATCTACACTTGTACTAAGATATACTGTATCGGTGAAATAAGAACCGTGGGAGAATCCCTGGCTCCTCATAGCTCAGCGAATGGTGGCCGTCCGATCCTTTTCTTGATGCAATTAGAATTGTAATAGCTTCGTTATAGGATCTAAGGGACATTCAGAAGTTTGGTAAAAGACGTCATTTACTCATAAATAGTCTCATCATCTGAAAATGGATTCAGAGTTAGGCCACTTACACATCATGGTAAACCTGCTGGTTCCCATTTTGTCTGTATTTTTACAGAGGTGCTAAAATCCTGGATGGCCATTGGATATTGGATTAGCATCAGTGCTTAACTAAGTCCCTGGAAATTTGGATAAGCAATTTTTCTGTTAAGTGTATATGGTTCTAGACTTTCTTTATGTGGTAAAGGCAGAATCTTGGATGATCATTGGATAGTGGATCAGCGTTAGTGCTTAACTAAGTCCCTAGAAATTTGGATAAACAGTTTTTCTGTTAAATGTATATGCTTCTAATGGTAATCATTAATCTGTAACCTTGTGCTTGCCTGTGACCAGTAAGGTTGTGAGGGGTTGTCATCCCATGTTTTTTCTGCAGCACCGTCACTGCCGTGCTTAACATACAGAAGAAGTTCGTCCCAAGCTTCAAGACTCTAGGGTCAATTCCATAGAAGGTAATTTCCTTTGATATTGGTATTGTTCGCATTTAGTTTTTCCGGCTTCTGGTTGCTGTTATAGTTTGTTTCTTCATGCTGTTGTTTGTATTTAAAGTTTACTAAAGATATGTTCAAATTCATACCTGCAGTCCAATAGCTATTGCCTGAAATCTGCTTTCTACCTGTGGTTTTTAAGTATATATACCTATAAAGTGTCCTTTATTGCTTTCTTAAATTCTAGAGTCTGCTACGTAATGATGGCATCGGCTGATTTTGTTGCACGCAGTACTGAAAAGTAAATATATTGAACAGATCGAATGGCAAGATTAGTTAGCTTTCCTCCTGATTACGTTTTCTCTTACATTTTCAATGCTTTCCTCCTGTCTGTTGGTGGTGTGAAGATGATACCTAAGTAATGTAGAACATTGCTTTGTTAGGGGTTCACTTATGTACAACACCATCTGGACTATCTATCTTTCTATGGTAGTGAACTGTAACCTGCTTTTTGGTTTGGATCTGAGCACTGGACCATGGTGCTGGACAGGGCATCGCGCCCGAAGACCGTTTTTTGGAATTCCAATATACTTGGAGAAAGAAGCGAAAGTTGAGGACCAGGTTGTTCTGAGTATATTTGTATATTTGTTACAACAAGTATGATTTGGTATATACATTTCATATGAAATTTGTCAATGGCGTGTGATGGACCTTGGTGTTTTGTACTGAACCATTAGTAAGTGTTTACTACCTACTGCTTTTTGAGATGTTTCCTTTGTAGTGAATTTGCTTTTGGTATAAATTTAGCCTATAATGGGTAGCTGCCTTGCTTATATATGGATATGTTGCAAACTTTGTTTTAGATTAGTACTTCCTCTCATGTTTGCGCTCTTAGTACGGAACTTAATGTCAGGTGGTTAACTTTTGCTGTCTTGCTTCTATTACAAGTTAATGTTTCTTCTTTCCTTTATTTTGTTTTCTTGTTTGAATACATATGCTAAATGAGGATTCCTACTAACTTGAGCATAACGTGCTTGACCAAACGTTCGGACCGGCACCCTCGCGCCAAGGCGCGATCCCGATCTAGTGCATGTGGTAGTGCTCCTCTAGTTACTACGTAGGTGCACAGTTTGGGAAAAAAATTCTACTGACCGTAATTATTTTTTCTGGCAACTGAAGTACAGCTAAAGCGAAAATCTTAATAAATGAACGGTGAGGATTTGTTTTGGCTCTTACCTCCTTAGGGTATGTTGGTGCGTCTTAAAGAAAGCTTATCATCAATGTTTTGCCGTGTTATGCAAGTATGTTCATGTCACTGAACCATCGAGTACTGTTACAAGCAAGATTATTTTCGGTGAAAGGAGATGGTGCTTTGAAGGCTGACGAGCGTTGGGTGAAGAAGAAATATTAGACTTAACTGTTAGATAGTGCTCATGCATGGGTTCTTGAAGAGATATGAATCCACACTAGTAGAAAAACGACTTTACGTTCGCATCATTAGTCCCGGTTTGACTACGGCCCGGGACTAATATGACCATTAGTCCCTGTTCCAACGGCTAGGGGCAGGGAAATCATTAGTCTCGGTTCGTGTTGAACCTTTAGTCCCGGTTTGTGACACGAACCGGGACCACCACCCCTTTAGTCCCGGTTCGTGTCACAAACCGGGACTAGAGGTTAACCTTTAGTCCCGGTTTGTTACATGAACCGGGACTAAAGGTGTCACTATATAAATCCTTCGTCCAGCCCGAGCCAAAGCTCTCTGTTTTTCCCCTTTCCTCTCCTCTCTGTTCTTCCCCTCTTGCTCGAGCTCATCCTCCATTTTTGCCAAAATTTGTCAAGATTTGAAGGCACCCCATCAATCCAAGTGTTCACAAAGGTTAGCAACTTTGTTCTTTCATCTCTCATTGCTAGATTAGCTCTTGCAATGCTCTATAAGTATAGTGATTTGTGGGTTTTAGTTTGGGAGTAATTATATGTGGGAGTTTATTTGATTTATATGCAATTTGAGCTCAAATTAACTTCTTAGTTTGCATGTGTAGGTGTGGTTTACTTAGTGCCTTCCCGTCCCCGTCCTAACCACCGTCGATCGCCCGCACCGTCCCGTCGCCGGCACCACCTTGGTGAGCCTCTTGTTCTTATCCTTTTTATAAAAAAAAATCATGTTTGTTTGGTTTAGATAGTTACTTATATAGTTTTCTTACTTGTATAGTTGTTTGTTATACATAGTGGCATGGTTTTGATATCCGTCCCCGTTGGCCCTCGTCCGGTTTATGATTCAGATGTGTTATATACTCTCTTTTATAACTATTTGTTGTATTTCGTGTTTATGACAATTATGCCCATCAAGTTGACATAGATATTTTTATCTAGGAGGTATGTGAACCGGAAATTGCAACCGACCCTCTTGTCGAGAAGTTAAATTTAGTTGAAAAAGAAAATGAGTATTTGAAAGAAAAATTGAAAAGAATTGAAGAAGAGAAGATGAAACTGGAGTTGTATGTTGCCGATATCGTCGATGATCACAAGATCAAGATGGATGCAATGCGCTTGAATATTAGAAAATTTAAAAAATATGCCATTAATCAAGAGGCTTGGTATCACTATGCTGTTGGATCAATTGTTACCTTAGTTGCGATCTTGATCGCATTTGTTGTTGCATTTAAATGCTTTAGCTAGAGAGTTTGTATGTTGTTTTATGAGAATAAGTGTGTATGAACTATATGTATGAACTTGTATTAATTTGGTCTTTTAAGTGTTGTGTAATGAAGATGAGCCGGCAATGGATGTACGATGACCGATGCTCTCCCCAGTTCATTAATGGTGTGCATACTTTTCTGGTTGCGGCTGAGGCAAACAAGCGGGCGGATGGTTTTATGTGTTGTCCATGTGCTGCATGTAAGAATGATCACAATTACTCTAACTCAAAAACCATTCACGTCCACCTGTTTACGTCCGGTTTCATGTCCGGCTATAACTGTTGGACCAAGGACGGAGAAAGAGGGGTCCTAATGGAAGAGAATGAAGAAGAAGAGGATGATGACAGCTATCCTGGCCATGAGTTCCCTGAATACGATGGTACAACAATGGGGGAAGAAGCTAAGCCGACAATGGGGGAAGAAGCAGAAGAAGAGGCATCAGATGAGCCCGCTGATGATCTTGGTCGGGCCATTGCCGATGCAAAGAGAAACTGCACAAGTGAAAAGGAGAAGCTGAAGTTGCAGCGCATGTTAGAGGATCACAAGAAATTGTTGTACCCAAATTGCGAAGATGACAAGAAAAAGCTGGGTACCACACTGGAATTGCTGCAATGGAAGGCAGAGAATGGTGTATCTGACAAGGGATTTGAAAAGTTGCAGATAATGTTAAAAAAGATGCTTCCAAAGGACAACGAATTGCTCGACAGTACGTACGAAGCAAAGAAGGCTGTCTGCCCTCTAGGATTAGAGGTGCAGAAGATACATGTATGCCCTAATGACTGCATCCTCTACCGCGGTGAGTACGAGGATTTGAATGCATGCCCGGTATGCGGTGCATTGTGCTATAAGATCAGCCACGATGACCCTGGTGATGTTGAGGGCGAGCGCCCCAGGAAGAAGATTCCTGCCAAGGTGATGTGGTATGCTCCTATAATACCATGGTTGAAACATTTGTTCCAAAACAAAGAGCATGCCAAGTTGATGCGATGGCACAAAGAAGACCGTAAGAAAGACGGGAAGTTGAGAGTACCCGCTGACGGATCGCAGTGGAGAAAAATCAAGAGAAAGTGGAAGGACTTTGCAGATGACGCAAGGAACGTATGGTTTGGTTTAAGTGCAGATGGCATTAATCCTTTTGGGGAGCAGAGCAGCAATCATAGCACATGGCCTGTGACTCTATGTATCTATAACCTTCCTCCTTGGTTGTGCATGAAGCGGAAGTTCATTATGATGCCAGTGCTCATACAAGGCCCCAAGCAACCCGTCAACGACATTGATGTGTACCTAAGGCCATTGGTTGAAGAACTTTTACAGCTGTGGAGTATAGAAGGTGTACGTGTGTGGGATGAGCACAAACAGCAGTAATTTGACCTGCGAGCATTGCTGTTTGTAACCATCAATGATTGACCTGCTCTTAGTAACCTTTCAGGACAGACAAACAAGGGATACCAGGCATGCACGCACTGTTTAGATGATACCGACAATATATATTTGGATAAATGTAAGAAGAATGTGTACCTGGGACATCGTCGATTTCTTCAGATCAATCATGTCTTAAGAAAGAAAGGCAAGCATTTCAAAGGTGAGGCAGATCACTGGAAGAAGCCTCGCCACCGTACTGGTCATGATATACTTGATATGGTCAAGGATTTAAAAGTAATCTTTGGAAAGGGTCCTGGCGGACAATCTCTTCCGAATGATGCTGACGGACACGCACCCATGTGGAAGAAGAAATCTATATTTTGGGACCTACCATATTGGAAAAAACTAGAGGTCCGCTCTGCAATCGACGTGATGCATGTGACGAAGAATCTTTGCGTGAACCTGCTAGGCTTCTTGGGCGTGTATGGGAAGACAAAAGATACACCGGAGGCACGGGAGGACCAGCAACGTATGCACGAAAAAGACGGCATGCATCCAAAGCAGTATCAGGGTCCTGCCAGCTACGCTCTTACCAAAGAAGAGAAGGAAATCTTCTTTCAATGCCTGCTCAGTATGAAGGTCCCGTCTGGCTTCTCGTCGAATATAAAGGGAATAATAAATATGGCAGAGAAAAAGTTCCAGAACCTAAAGTCCCATGACTGCCACGTGATTATGATGCAACTGCTTCCGGTTGCATTGAGGGGGCATCTACCGGACAACGTTCGATTAGCCATTGTGAAGCTATGTGCATTCCTCAATGCAATCTCTCAGAAGGTAATCGATCCAGAAATCCTACCAAGGTTACAGAATGATTTGGTGCAATGTCTTGTCAGTTTCGAGTTGGTGTTCCCACCATCCTTCTTTAATATCATGACGCACATCCTAGTTCACCTAGTCAAAGAGATTGCCATTTTGGGTCCTGTATTTCTACACAATATATTCCCCTTTGAGAGGTTCATGGGAGTCTTAAAGAAATATGTTCATAACCGTGCTAGGCCAGAAGGAAGCATCTCCAAGGGCCATGAAACAGAGGAGGTCATTGAGTTTTGTGTTGACTTTATTCCTGACCTTAAGCCGATTGGTGTTCCCGAATTGCGGCATGAGGGCAGACTTGGTGGAAAAGGCACGCTAGGAAAGGACCAAGTAATATGTATGGACGGACATTCTTGGGCACAAGCACACTACACAGTTCTAAAAAATTCCAGCTTAGTGGGTCCGTATATCGATGAACACAAGAATATTCTACGCTCCAAACACCCGGAGCAGTCTGACGACTGGATTACACGTGAACACACGGGGACTTTCGGCGGTTGGTTGCAGACATGTCTCATGCATGACGACAGTGTTGGAGATGAGCTGTACTTGCTGTCCAAGTTACCATCTTCGACTATATTGACTTTCAAAGGGTACGAGATAAATGGGAATACATTTTACACGATCGCCCAAGATAAAAAGAGCACCAACCAAAACAGTGGTGTCCGCTTTGATGCAGCAAACACCAATAGGCCAAAGGACACATATTATGGTTACATAGAGGAGATATGGGAACTTGACTATGGACGTGAATTGAAGGTCCCTTTGTTTCGCTGCAAATGGGTCAATCTGTCAGGAGGCGGCGTAAAGGAAGACCCGCGGTACGGAATGACAACAATGGATCTCAACAATCTTGGGTACGCAGACGAACCATTCGTGCGCAGGTTTTCTATGTGAAGGACATGTCTACCAAGCCGAGAAAAAGAAAAGATAAGGAAGCGAATACATCATACGATGAGCCAAAGCGCCACATAGTTCTTTCAGGGAAAAGAAATATCGTGGGAGTGGAGGACAAGACAGACATGTCAGAAGATTATGAAAAGTTTCGTGAAATTGCTCCATTCACAGTGAAGATTGACCCAAGCATCCTGTTAAATGATAAAGATTGTCCATGCTTACGGCGCAAAGGGACACACGCGAAGAAAAAGTGTTATACCCAAAAATTCCACTCTGGGATGTGACCGGACTTCTCTAGTGAGTTTCCGGACTTATCTCGAAAGTCCCACTTCGGACAAACCGGATGGAATCTTTGTAATATTTAGGGTATATATGTGTTTTGGCATTTGAAAGGCGAAGAAATATATCTTTAAGGACTGGATGCAATTTTCAAACCTTTCTAACTTCATTCGCTATTTTTCATGTATTTAATGATTTTTTTTAGCTAAATGACCCTGAAATTGAAAAGCACCACAAATGAACTCTGAAAAGGTTGAAAGTTAGCATGGTATCATCATTTCACCCACATAGCATGTGCTAAAATATTGAGAGGGTTACGGCAAAAACTAGATGCACTTCGTGTACAAAATGGACAATCTCTTTCGAAGTATCAGGCTTTCGGACGAAAACTCATCTGTTACAAAGGCATTTCAGTTTTTTTAACTTATTTCAACTTCAGACTTTTTGTGAGTTCAACATGCACCATTCAAAGCCACATCAACAATTTTCAACCCTTTCTGACTTCATTCGCTATTTTTCATGCAATTACATGAATTTTTTGAGCTAAATGACCCTGAAATTGAAAAGCACTACAAATGAACTCTGAAAAGGTTGAAAGTTGGCATGGTATCATCATTTCACCCACATAGCATGTGCTAAAAAGTTGAGAGGGTTACGGCAAAAACTGGATGCACTTCGTGTATAAAATGGACAATCTCTTTCGAAGTATCAGGGTTTCGGACAAAAACTCATCTGTTACAAAGGCATTTCATTTTTTTAACTTATTTCAACTCCAGACTTTTTGTGAGTTCAACATGCACCATTCAAAGCCACATCATCAATTTTCAACCCTTTCTGACTTCATTCGCTATTTTTCATGCAATTACATGAATTTTTTTGAGCTAAATGACCCTGAAATTGAAAAGCACTACAAATGAACTCTGAAAAGGTTGAAAGTTGGCATGGTATCATCATTTCACCCACATAGCATGTGCTAAAAAGTTGAGAGGGTTACGGCAAAAACTAGATGCACTTCGTGTACAAAATGGACAATCTCTTTCGAAGTATCAGGGTTTCGAACGAAAACTCATCTATTACAAAGGCATTTCATTTTTTAAAATAACCTAAGAATTACCAAATTGAATATAATGATAAAACACACTAATATTAAACAGCAAAAAAAAGAATCACTGATAAATCTATTTTTAAAGTAAAGTTATTCACAAACTAGTGATTCACACAAATTTCAAATAATTTAAATTTAAACTATTCAAATTTGAAAAGTACTGGCACTAACAGAAATTTTATAATTTTTGTGACCTAAAGCAAAAAGATTCACTCAGAAACTCTAAATATTTGGCTGTAAGTAGAAACAAAAGAAAATAAATAAAGCAAAAAAAACTGGAAAAAAATAAAAAAAATGCCCGCCTACTGGGCCGCAATGGCCTGCATACGACTAGAAACCCAACCTCTAGTTGGGCCAGGATGCAGGCCCGCACGGCCCAATAGGCCCCACAGGGCAGCACAGATTCGGTAGGCCCACAAAGGCCTGCTTAGAGAGGAGCTCGACACGGTAGTCGCGGTGGGGCTTATAAACCGCTGCGAGCTCCTCTCAACTAGCGAGGTGGGACTAAACATTCGACACGGGAAGCCAGGCCTTTAGTCCCGGTTGGTGGCTCCAACCGCGACTAAAGGCCCCCCTTTAGTCGCGGTTGGAGCCACCAACTGGGACTAAACCCCCCCCCCCCCCCCCCCCCCCCCCCCCCCCCCCCCCCCCCCCCCCCCCCCCCCCCCCCCCCCCCCCCCCCCCCCCCCCCCCCCCCCCCCCCCCCCCCCCCCCCCCCCCCCCCCCCCCCCCCCCCCCCCCCCCCCCCCCCCCCCCCCCCCCCCCCCCCCCCCCCCCCCCCCCCCCCCCCCCCCCCCCCCCCCCCCCCCCCCCCCCCCCCCCCCCCCCCCCCCCCCCCCCCCCCCCCCCCCCCCCCCCCCCCCCCCCCCCCCCCCCCCCCCCCCCCCCCCCCCCCCCCCCCCCCCCCCCCCCCCCCCCCCCCCCCCCCCCCCCCCCCCCCCCCCCCCCCCCCCCCCCCCCCCCCCCCCCCCCCCCCCCCCCCCCCCCCCCCCCCCCCCCCCCCCCCCCCCCCCCCCCCCCCCCCCCCCCCCCCCCCCCCCCCCCCCCCCCCCCCCCCCCCCCCCCCCCCCCCCCCCCCCCCCCCCCCCCCCCCCCCCCCCCCCCCCCCCCCCCCCCCCCCCCCCCCCCCCCCCCCCCCCCCCCCCCCCCCCCCCCCCCCCCCCCCCCCCCCCCCCCCCCCCCCCCCCCCCCCCCCCCCCCCCCCCCCCCCCCCCCCCCCCCCCCCCCCCCCCCCCCCCCCCCCCCCCCCCCCCCCCCCCCCCCCCCCCCCCCCCCCCCCCCCCCCCCCCCCCCCCCCCCCCCCCCCCCCCCCCCCCCCCCCCCCCCCCCCCCCCCCCCCCCCCCCCCCCCCCCCCCCCCCCCCCCCCCCCCCCCCCCCCCCCCCCCCCCCCCCCCCCCCCCCCCCCCCCCCCCCCCCCCCCCCCCCCCCCCCCCCCCCCCCCCCCCCCCCCCCCCCCCCCCCCCCCCCCCCCCCCCCCCCCCCCCCCCCCCCCCCCCCCCCCCCCCCCCCCCCCCCCCCCCCCCCCCCCCCCCCCCCCCCCCCCCCCCCCCCCCCCCCCCCCCCCCCCCCCCCCCCCCCCCCCCCCCCCCCCCCCCCCCCCCCCCCCCCCCCCCCCCCCCCCCCCCCCCCCCCCCCCCCCCCCCCCCCCCCCCCCCCCCCCCCCCCCCCCCCCCCCCCCCCCCCCCCCCCCCCCCCCCCCCCCCCCCCCCCCCCCCCCCCCCCCCCCCCCCCCCCCCCCCCCCCCCCCCCCCCCCCCCCCCCCCCCCCCCCCCCCCCCCCCCCCCCCCCCCCCCCCCCCCCCCCCCCCCCCCCCCCCCCCCCCCCCCCCCCCCCCCCCCCCCCCCCCCCCCCCCCCCCCCCCCCCCCCCCCCCCCCCCCCCCCCCCCCCCCCCCCCCCCCCCCCCCCCCCCCCCCCCCCCCCCCCCCCCCCCCCCCCCCCCCCCCCCCCCCCCCCCCCCCCCCCCCCCCCCCCCCCCCCCCCCCCCCCCCCCCCCCCCCCCCCCCCCCCCCCCCCCCCCCCCCCCCCCCCCCCCCCCCCCCCCCCCCCCCCCCCCCCCCCCCCCCCCCCCCCCCCCCCCCCCCCCCCCCCCCCCCCCCCCCCCCCCCCCCCCCCCCCCCCCCCCCCCCCCCCCCCCCCCCCCCCCCCCCCCCCCCCCCCCCCCCCCCCCCCCCCCCCCCCCCCCCCCCCCCCCCCCCCCCCCCCCCCTGTAAGTGATTTCTTTCTGTAATTTAAGTCTCTAGCTGTGCTCGTTCGTTGCCTGTAATTATCCTCACTATATTCTTTTCTGTGGTATTATGTAGAATGAAGATTTATGAAATGAAAAGAGATGGATGCTATGGCATTGGGTTCATTGACCCAAATACCATTAATGAAGAGGTGTGGTCACGTCACCCAAAAGAGACAGAGAAGTACTTGCTACAGTTTTTGAAGCAACTAAATACCCAACCAGAAATAGTATTTCCTTACAACTTCGGGTGAGTGTTACTGTCTTGTACTACAAATTCTATTTTGCTTACTAGATGTTAATAAGTGTAGTTGATGAGTTATGCACATGCCCGCTTAATTATACAAACGTGTGCGCATGCAGTTTCCACTGGATCCTGCTAATCATTGAAGTTGACGAGGAAAAAGTTAAAGTACTGGACTCACTACTTAAAGAACCTAAAGAGTACTTAATCGTGAATGGGATGGTCGACAGGTAATTTCAATCATTATCGCACTATGTCAGCCTCTTTAGTTCATTTCCTGATATCAACTAATTAATAACTCCTTTATTCATTTTCTTTGCCGAGCAGGGTTTGGCAAAGCTTCATCAAACAGGTCCCAGGCGCTTGGAAACAATAGCTGAAATGGGTGCGACCCAAGGTACGTAATTAAGTAGTACTAGCTACGTGTCCGTGCATCTCTTTAATTCTAGTTTCAATACCATTATCATGCTTGATTAATTATTATCTGATTAAATTCTATTCTCGTAAAGTGCATGAGGCAGGCGCCGGGGAATAATTTATGTGCATACTACGTTTGCGAGAACATTCGTATTATGACGTCCGAAAGGAGCAGATCTGAAAGACAACTTTGGGTACGTTTGCCAGAACACTATCCACAAATTTTTTATCATGATCTAATATATATACACACAACTAATATATTCATCTTGATCTCCTTCTTTAAAGCTGACGGAGATGAGGAAAAAGCTCCTACCAACGGACTGCATACGAGCACTTCAATAGGAAATTGCGGGATTTTTGGTTGACCAGGTCATACATTCCAAAGGAGAATACCATTACACCTAATGCCTGCATGTAATTATCTGCAAATTGTAGGAGAAATTGTATATATGTACCAAATTGTATATATATATGTGTATACGCATGCATATGGTCGTACGAGAAATTCTATGATATATATATGATTGGTTCTACGAGAAATTCTATTTATATATACATGACGTGTACAATATGTATGTAGTAGCGTAAAATATGTTTGAAATGAAAAAGAATTAAATGGAAAACATAAAATTAAAAGGAAAAATAAAGCATAAACCCCTAAACCCCTATACCTTTTAGTCCCGGTTGGTGTTATCAACCGGGACTAAAGGCCCCTAAACCCCTATACCTTTTAGTCCCGGTTGGTCCCGGGCCGTGACGAACCGGGACTAAAGGGGGGGGGGGGCCCCCGGGGGGGGGGGGGGGGCTTTAGTCCCGACCCTTTAGTGCCGGTTGTTGGGGACTAAAGGGCCTTACGAACCAGGACTAAAGGCTGATTCTGCACTAGTGCCACAACAGAATCAGAGTCATGAGACCAAGCATATCACTCTGTACTGATGCCTCGGAGTTTGTATAGTTCCACTGGCAGACAAACATGTTCCTGGTAATATGCATGCCCACTTACAAGTAGCAGTTGGGCCTTAAAAAACAATGTAGCTTCAGGTTCGGTGTAATTCGTTGAGCGCCGGCGGTGGTACGCAATGTAGGTACTTCAAGTTCGAATGTACGTATGTAACGGAGAAGCGCCAGCGGTGGTACGCAACTGAGTGAGTTACCCGGGGAAAAAAAAGAACGAAAGAGAAAAATATGCATGTCAAACACACATGTTTAGCCAAACGGGTGGTATTTATTTATTGCAAACCATGGGCATGTTACAGCTTATTTCGATTATTATTACACACATACACATGTACGCACATAGATAATAATAAACCCTTATTTGATCGAGCTGCAGACAATGCTGCTGGATCCCATTGTGCTTATTCATTACAAACATATATGTACAGCCAGCTAGCTAGCTGGGGTTTAACGTAGGATGCAGATGGACTATAGGTCTGCAGGTACGAGGACGTAGGTGATGACTGGATGGGATCGATCCGTAGTGTACGTAGCTACCTGCTAGCTCGATATATATGTATATTGATTCATGGCTTGGGCGCGACGCCAACGTAGACACCAAGGCTGAGGAGGCTGTCCCCGGAGCGACCGAAGAAACCAAGCACGGCGCCGTTGTGCCTGCCGACCACGGCCTTGTCCGGCAGAGGCACGCTAAAGGCTGTCCCCAAACCGCGCCCGAACATGTGGCGCTGGCCCTTGTTGGTGGTGAGCTCGAGCGAGGTCACGCCATTGGTGTCGGCAGTGCCAGTGATGTTTTTCACATACTCGCCTTGCTTCATGGAAAACTGCACCACATGCATGCACAACTAAGTAGCTAGACGCGCGTAAACGATAAGTAGAAACGAAATTAAGTACGTACAGTTTGCGGCGGTTTGTCGGTCGTGCCCCAGGGGCCGACATCGATGGGGTTGTCATTCTGATCGATGTAGGTGAAGGAGATGCCATGGATGCGATGAGTGCTGTGAACAGTGATGCTCTTAAGCTGGACCGGCGGGTTGATGTATTTGTCACTCGAGCCGCCCCACGGACCGATCATGACCGGCAAACCATTCTCCCCCAGCGCATAGACGCCGAGCGCACTGAGGGTGTCGTTGGAGTGGCCGAAGAAGGCAACCACCTGGCCTTTGCTCTGCCTCAGCGGCACGCTGAAGGCAGGCCCTGCCGGCCAGCCGTAGGGCCCGTGCACAAACTTGTTGGTTTTCAGCATGAGCGAGGTGACGCCGGCGGAGCTGTCGAAGGTGCCGCTCACGTAGTTGACCTGCTCACCTGGCGTCATCTGGATTGCCTCGGCGTGTTCCATGTCGATCTGGCCCCAGGGACCGACTTGGATTTGCTTCTCGTTCTGGTCGATGTAGGCGAAGGAGAAGCCAATGATACGGGTATTCCCGGAATCCCAGCTAATGATGATGGTCTCCAGGCGTTGGGGTCTGCTGCCGTCGTTGATGTCGCAATGTTGTCCACCCGGCGCACCCCATGGACCAACCTTCACCGTGTCCTACATACAACATGCACGTATGCATCACAGATTCATTAATCAACCTCCTGCACATGCATTTCTCATGTACTACTATGGTGTGTATAACTACACTCGGTAATACTACTTCGCAGCAAGCTAGCTGCATGAGCCTTACCGCCATATTCTCGAGTTACTTCAACTGAAAATTGAGTCTGGAGTGTGTGTCTGTGTTTGTGTGTGTGTGCAAGTTGCGATGAACCCAATGACCAGGGAAGGCCACCTATTTATAGCAAGTCGGCTGCGCACGCGTACCTACCATCCATCCTACTCGATAGAGATTAGTACATGTCTGATTCGTTTCTATCGGGTTAGGTGCAGCTCTAGTAAGAAGTTAATATTAAGCGGAATGTGTAGACAGTACCACGCCAGATTTTGTAGTTCACTTTCATTGTTTCCAAATAGCCGGCCACCCACCCTTCAATTTGGTCAAGTAATAAAAACAGAACACTTGTCGGACAAGTATCTGTCTCAATCGGAAGAAGCATCTCTCCTAGGTGGGAAATATGAAAATAATCTGCCATAAATTTCTCACGCGACAATATCGTACCTTCACCTAACAGCCTTGTTGTAGTAACTTTTATTAGAGCTATCATTAACCAAAAATACCAACGTGAACATGGTTCCAGGCGCATCCACGTGAATAGCAACATCAAAAAAATACTAGGAAAAATCACAAAAATCTGAAATTTTGGGGTATCAAACTTGGTCGACCATTCTACTCACATGTGTTTTTTTATAGATTTGATTTTGACATTTTTGCATACAATACCACGGATGTCAGTTCTTCTCGAAACTTCACACGTGTGTAGAATGGTTGATCAAGTTTGATACCCTAAACTTTCAGATTTTTTTGATTTTTTCTAGTTATTTTTCTGATTTTACTGTTCTAACGGGTGCGCGTGGAACCATGTTCCCCCCCCCCCCCCCCCCCCCCCCCCCCCCCCCCCCCCTACGCACACATATTATAGGCTCCTTTTAGACCAGCACGGCAGTCCAAGGAGAAGTTCTACTTGGACACAGCTAGATCTTTATTTCGTGGCTAGGACCAAATGAGATATATATGCAAAAACCGACCAGTCTAATATGAATATGTTAGATTAAATCGACTGCGATTTAGAAAAAGGTAAAAACTGGTATGTGTTGTTCAGCCGGTGTTATTTTCTCCCATACTTATTCAGATAAGTCCATTGGTCGCGTTAGCTATTCTGGTTGCATACGCCATGGTAGAGTTGTCGGCAACACGAGGCAATTATTGCAAACATTACATAATACGCAATTAGGACCGACTGTTTGCTCGGCAGGCTAGGTTACTACTCCCAAATTGCTCTCTCACCGTTAACATCACCATCAACCATGTCGTGATCATCTGATGCTAGAAATTTTGATAAGTGGTCCATGTCAGAAGTCGGTGCCAGTTGCGTCCATGCGCCTATGACCGTTGGATTAAATCGACAGCGACATAAAAAAAGGTAAAACAGGTGAGTGTTGTTCAAGCATTCTTATTTTCTCCCGTACTTGCTCAAATATGTCCATTGCTCGCGTTAGTTATTCTAGTTATATGTGCCATGGCAGAGTATATATACGTAGTCGACAACATAGGGCAATTATTGCAAACATAGCATAATAACTGGCCACAGCTGATATAACTTATTAATTGTACACAACATTATTCACCCACTGACCTGATGCAACCAATAGATCTACCTACTTCTATTTGGACGTTATCTGCCCAATGCTCCAGTGGACCCGAATTGTTAACGGACCACAACCTATTGTGTGTATATTCATAGAAGTACATCTAATAGCAAAGGGCCAATTTACATCTAGTAAAATTTAGATTTGCTTCCCATTCTTGTCGACGTTGACGAAGGAGAAGCCAATGATACGGCCATTCCCAGAATCCCAGCTAATGGTGATGGTCTTCAGGCGTTTGGGCCAGCTGCCGACGTTGACGTCGCGAGCTTGCCCCCCAGTGCACCCCATGGACCAACCTTCACCGTGTCCTACGGACAACATGCATCAAAAATTAATTAATAACAGCCTGCACATGCATTTCTCATGTACTATTATGGCAGTATATATACTATTTTATCCTGAAGACACACACACACACACACGTTTATATACATTTATATACATATCTTTACACATTTATATACATATATATATGCACATGTATATACATATGTAATATCAACAACTACCTAGGGTGACCTTATCACAGTCATCCAGTTGCTTGTCTCGAGATCTGTGCACAGATGAGAAATAAGAGGAGAGAGATATTTGTCCCATCAGTTGGCAAGGTAGACCCCACCCTCTCTCCCCCCTCTGTCTCTCTCTCTCTCCACCCCCACCCTAATCCCTAATTACCCGACCCCCCTCACTCTCTTCACTAGAAATATTTCCCACCGATCCATTTCTCTCCCTTCAGCTCCCATGATGGTATAGAAAACCGTCAGTAGTCCCGATAGGTCGTGCGCGAGACCGGATGTACCAGAGGGGATTGCACACAAAGTGTTTACCCAGGTGCAGGCCCTCATCATGGAGGTAATACCCTACTCCTGTTTGGATTTGATTGATGTATGGATCGCCTCGTATGAGGGGGTTACAATGGATGTGGAGATGAATCTATCGAGACTAAGGTGGAGATTGTTGGATGCCTCAAGCTACGCCATGGCCTCGCCTTATAAAGGGGGACAAGGCCTAGGGTTACATGATTCCTTAACCAACCTAGAGCCTTGATCGGATGGGTAGTCCTCAACTTGCATGCCAAGATGATGATCTTCTGGAAGGCGGGCTTCTGGCAGGGCGAGGGGCCCAGGCCACGCCTTGGCCTGTTGAGCCCAGAGGCTGGCCTGGCTACCGGCTTCCAAGCCGATAGGCCACCCTCGGTACTATGCACCATCAGTAGCCCCCGAGATTGTCTGGAGTTCGGCTATGTCCAGATTAGATCACGCCATGCACGCCCTTCCTGGATTACATCTGATGAAGTCCGGATGGGCTCCTCATTTCTTCTCAGTAGATAAGTAAAATGGCTGCAACCTTATCCGACCTCTCGAGCTACACCATCGGTAGGATGCCAATGATTCTGCTCAAGTTTGTCTTCAGCATTGATCAAGGGATCCCCCAGCCCGCAAATGCCCCCGGTTTGCCGCCTAGGAGTAACCAGCCTGCAGGGCCCAAATGTGAACGTAATACGAATCATCGTGACATCACCCCTAAGTGTCAGTCTTGATTGCCAGGTTAAACAAGATATGACATATCCGCTCGAATCGGGTTGTAATTAGCTCCATGCAAGGATCGAGACATCATGGGCCTTCGCGATGATCATATCCCATCACTGTCGCCATCAATACAGGGAGAGAGCCAACGCCGCCGATTTGGTTCCTTTTTTGTCATGAAGGCGTCTCATTTTTCGCGCCCGTAATGCGCGTAGTGGGTGACTCCATCGAGGCACTGGGGCACGTGTCACAACATCCAGGCCATCGCTTGGGTGTCCCAAGTGACTATAAAGGGTTGGTGATGGCCATCCAATGGGGTCATTCCTCATTCTGCTGCTTTCTTTCTGTTTTCTTCTTCTTCGCGAGCTCTCACCCACCATTATCAGGAGACCCCGTGAGCTTTTTTGCTAGCTTCGTTCCTCCTCCTACCTTTGCAACCCAGCCAGGTCCACATAATGGCACGTTGTGAGGGAGGCTGCAGCAGTACAGGTAGAGGCGGTGTGGGTTGGAGCAACGGTGGCCGGGGCGGCGCCGCCGGCAAGGCCAAGAAGGAGGCCGTCGCCAATAACACAAAGGGGAAGTGGTTCCCCTCCACTACTACGAGCAAGCATTTGAAGGACCTTGTGATGGAGGGATTGTTGCCACTGCAGGAGGTGCTTGCTTGGTCATCAGTGAAGAAGGGGCAAGCCATGCCAGCGCCAAAAGGCCAGAATCGCGTGATCCATATGCTGTTCATCTGCAGAGGGCTCTCTTTGCCCCTTCACAATTTTGTGTGTGGCCTCCTCCGCTTCTACGGGTGCTAGCTCCACCACATCATGCCAAATGGGGTGCTCCACATGGCCAACTTTATTATGCTGTGTGAGTGCTTCCTCGGGATGGAGCCGCAATTTGAGTTATGGCGGAGTTTCTTCCGGGTCATTGTCCAGAAGAATGGCAAAGCCGTCTGTGACTATGGGGTGCCAACATTCAATTGTGCCCAAATTCAGATTACTTCAAGTTCCGGCTTCTGAAGTCAGTCTGGAGCTAGCAGAGGGCATGGTTCTACGCTCCTGACCTCCCGAAAGAGAAGGGCTTACCTCCTTACACAAATACACCTCCCAAGAAGCTGAGGTCATGGAAGCTGGTCGATGACCCATCCAAGGAGGTGGAACTCCTGATAGCTAAGGTAAAGCGTCTCAAGCACGAGGGCTTTCCAACATGCAAATCTTGAAGACCTGGCTGGAGAGGCGGGTTCAATCGCTATTGGAGTGATCCCACCCCATGTTTGAATATGAAGGCCCGGCAGACGTTACCCGACTGGTGTAGGATGATATGTCCGAAGATGAGCTGAAGTCGCTCATGCATACTGCCAATAATGTGGCCGTTAAAGACATCTCACTCCTTGTCGCTGTAGAGCCATTCCACACCAAGAACCTGCCAAGGAATGCAAGTTCTTCTTCTTCCAGCATTACGCTTCAGACTTTCTATCCTCCTTCCTCTTATTCAACATCGTTTCCTTTTAGGAGTTCGAAACCTTCCTATCCATGCCCCCATTACCTGGTCAGGACCAGACCCTGGAGCTAGAGCACTTGATGGAGCCAGAGCCAGATGTGGAGCCGGCACCAGTTCAGCATGCTCCACCTGCCGAGGAGGAGGAGGAGGACGATGACGACGATGATGATGAAGATGACGACAAGGAGGAGGACGACTCCGAGGGAGGGGCTGAGAGGCCTGCCAGAGAAGAAGATGCAGAGGCCACCCCAGAACCGACCAAGTGCACAGAAGCTCGGCCTTCGAAGAGAAGCCGGGCCGCGGGGGCATCCGCCCCTGAAGTTCTTGCAAAACGAGGCCACCGCGGGACCTCACCAAAAAGGCAGCGGACCAATGACTCCACGGAAGCTGGTAGCTCGGCTATGTCGGTCTCGAGCTCATCCGCGTTCATCATGACCCGACCCATGCGGGTGCGCAATCAATTGAAGGAGGGCAGGTATGTTTTATGTGCTCATAAGGCCAGCATAGGTGTTGAGATTCCTAGCTCATGGCTTGAACTTTTGCCCAAGATTTTGAATGTATCCCCCGCGTGTCCTTGATGTGGAGGCCATGCACGAGCTCAACCATTCGAAAAGGCAGGATCCTGTCACCCCTTTGATTGGGTCAGGAGAGGTTGACATCACAGCGCATTCGGAACCACCTGCGGTCGGACTTCGAACTCCTGCTGAGGCTTCTCTATCCAGAAGCTTGTTTATAATCTTTTCTCTAGCTAACGCTATAGTTTTATCCAGGTGCTCCATCATCCGCTGAAGCAGCAGAAAGGGAACCCGATGTGGCTTCCGAGCCCGCGCCACAAGATAACGCCAATGCTGGCATCGATGGAATGGCATCTGAGGGGGTTGCAGATCCTGCTGGTGGCGCAAAGGACGTGGCGATGGAAGAGAAAAGGGCGAGGCTGGTTGATCCAGCCGCGTCATCGGTACCTTCATTGGATCCCACCATAACAAAGATGAGCTCTAAGGCGTCGAAGCCCAGCGCTTAGGCGCAAACAGTGCCTGGGACACGTGAAAAGGCCTCCGGGCCTGCTGGCCCCGCACCTTCAGCCTTGGCGTCGAAGAAGAAGAAGAACAATACCGGCACTACCAGCCTAGCTACATCTTCGTCTGAGTCATTTCCGAAGGGGATTGAAATGGGGACCGACATCCCCGAAGAAACCAAGGTGGCGATGATGGAGTTGGTCGTGCATGTGAAAGCAATGTCCCAGGCACTCCACAAGCTTGGCTATTCCATGAAACCCGGATTTGTAGTCAATGCCCTTTCATATCAGGAGAATTTATATTCAATTTGCTGATTCGGCTTTGGATATCCACCATATGTAGCAGACCCTGGGCCTAAGGACGGTTGAATTAAACCATGCTCAGAGCTTTATCGACATAGACGTTGATAGTTCCATTGTTGTCTTTGCATGTAGCCATCCCCCCCCCCCCCCCCCCCCCCCCCCCCCCCCCCCCCCCCCCCCCCCCCCCCCCCCCCCCCCCCCCCCCCCCCCCCCCCCCCCCCCCCCCCCCCCCCCCCCCCCCCCCCCCCCCCCCCCCCCCCCCCCCCCCCCCCCCCCCCCCCCCCCCCCCCCCCCCCCCCCCCCCCCCCCCCCCCCCCCCCCCCCCCCCCCCCCCCCCCCCCCCCACAAAATAAAAAATCATACCTCCGAATGCACCCAGGAACAACTATGAAGATGCAAGGATAGATTGGCCTTTACCAACAAGAATGTAGTGGAGAAGTAGATGTTGGAGAAGACGTGGAGATTATTGCAGCTAGGTATTACCTCCCAGTGCGAAATTTCCCGAGGTGATCCACTGATAGAGCACCAAAAGCACGATGCCTCTGTGGTATCCACACTTACTGTATCAGTAGTTCCACAACACTCTGTCATCCAGGACAGAATACTACCAGAGAACTAGGAGGAGGATAAATGTCCGGCTAGAAAGAGAGAGAGAGATAGCATAACGGGAGGGGGTGCCCCTCCCTTCTTTATATAGGCACCCATACTAATTCCTGCAAAGACACGAAGATCATTATCGAGCGAATCTGCAGTTTTCGTACACAATTCCCATTGCTTCATGATAAGCTACAAAACTAGAGGCGAGACTTTAATTGGTATCTTTATGAAGAAACTCTTTGATCACATACCAAGTTATCCTCATTACCGGTTTTGTTCTCTTTTATAGTTTTCGTATTTTGGTATCCCCGTGATCATTATTGTGCTGTGTCTGGCCAGACAATGAAGGATATCGTACCATCGAGTGGGCCCGGAGAGTATCTCTCCATCGTCGGAGGCGGAAATCACAGTCTTGAACTATCGAGTCCCTTGACATACTTTTCCGATGTACCCAAAAGTTACCGTTATGATCATCCTATTACAGATAATGTTTGGCAACCCCAAAGTAACCATCTGGTATGAAGGTCCATGATATTCTCATGGTCTAAGGATGTGAGTATATGGTAACACATAATATGAAAATACCGACAACTAGGTGACGATTGAATCTCGTAGTATATCATAAGTTGGGTCTGTCCAACACCATTTTTCTGCCAACAATGTATTCCCAGAATTGCCAGCATATTTGTTACTTTAACAATGCCCTATGATCAAGAAAACGGAATCAGCATGCAGTTCAGAAGCTAGTCATAGAGGTGAGACCGGGGATCTACTTGGTGTTTATGTTTCCACACATGCAACTGAGTTTTCCTCTGAATCTTATATTCAAGAACCATTGTAATTACAACAAAGAAATATAAACAATAATTATGAATGTGGAAATAAAATAATACTTTATTATTACCTCTAGGGCATATTTCCAACAGTCCCCCACTTGCATCAGAGTCAATAATCTAGTTATATAAGTTATGTAACACCAATGGCATTCCTGCATTGGTCATGTTTTGCTCATGGTAGAGGCTTCGTCATCAGATCTGACACATTCACGTCCATGTGAATTTTGCATACTTTCACATGTCCTTTCTTCACAAAATCTTGGACTATGTGAAACCTATGTTCAATGTGTTTGGATTTCTGGTGGGACCTTGGCTCCTTTGCCTGGGCTGTGGGGCCACTATTATCAAAATAGAGCTCCATAGGATCCAGCGGACATGGAACCACACCAAGCTCGGTGACAAACTTCTTAATCCAATAACCCTCCTTCACAGTTTTTGAAACAGCAGTGTACTCCACCTCTGTTGTAGAGTCCGCCACAGTGCTTTCCTTAGAACTTTTCCAGCTCACTTCATCACCATTGAGTGTGAAAACATAGCCCGATTGAGACTTAAAGTTGTCTGGATCAGTCATGAAGCTTGCATCAGTGTAACACTTTACAATGAGCTCTTCATCACCTCCATACACTAGGAATATTTCCTTAGTCCTGTTAAGGTACATCAAGATATTTTTAACTGCTGTCAAATGACCCTGTCCTGGATCACTTTGGTACCTGCTACTAACACTTAGTGCGTAGAACACATATGGTCTTGTACAAATCATGGCATACATGATGGCCCCAACTACTGAAGCATATGGAACCACAATTTCTACTTGCTCATCAGTGGACTACGGGCACTGACTCTTGCTTAGCATAGTGCCATGTGACATTGGCAAGAATCCTTTCTTCTCATTTTCCATACTAAACTTCTTTAGTACTTTATCAATATACGTGCTGTGGCTTAGCGCTATCAGGCATCTTGATCTATCTCCATAAATCTTTATGCCCAAAATATACACTACTTGGCACAAGTCTTTCATTGAAAAACTGTTCTTCAATGACTCTTTTATCGTGTTAAGAATTTTACGTCATTTCCAATTAACAGTATGTCATCCACATAAAGTGTTAGAAATGCTTTCGCACTCCCACTTTTTTTTTTGTAAACACAAGCCTCTTCATCATTCAGGATGAAGCCAAACTCTTTGACCACTTCATCAAAACAAAGATTCTAGCTCCCTAATGCTTGCTTCAGCCATAAATAGCTCTCTGAAGCTTGCAGACCTTTCCAGCATCCTTAGGATCAATGAAACCCTTGGCTATATCATATACACATCCTCGGTTAAATTTCCATTTAGGAGAACTATTTTGACATCCATCTGCCATATCTCATAATCAAAATATGCAGCAATTGCGAGCAAAATCCGTATAGACTTGAGCATCGCTACCGGCGAGAAAGTCTCGTCATAGTCAACTTCTTGAATTTATCGGGACCCTTTCGCGACAAGTTGAGCTTTATGGATGGTCACATTACCATCCGCGTCTATTTTCCTTTTATAGATCCATTTACATTTAATTGGTTTCACACCCTTTAGAGGGTCTACCAAGTTCTAACCTTGATTTTCGTACAAGGATTCCATTTGGATTTCATGGCCTCAAGCTATTTTTCAGAGCTAGGGCCCGTCATTGCTTTTTTGTAGCTTGCAAGTTCATCATATTCTAAGATGAATATTTCATTATCAAACTACTGAGGTGGTTGATGAACTCTTGCATGTAAATGGTGCTACAGTCTTGTCAGAAGTTTTTGCATCACATACAGGAGCTTCTAGTTCAGTCGTAAGGATAATCTTGGGAACTACTGTCGGTACCTCAGCCCTTTGAACTAACACCGAAGATTCAACAATCTCATCAAGCTGTATTGTCCTCCCACTCACCTCTCTCGCAAGAAACTCTTTCCCAAGAAATACTTTGTTTTTCATGACAAATACTTTGCCTTCGATACGGTGGTAGAAGGAATACCCAACTGTATTTTTGGGATGACCAACAAAATAGCATTTGTCTGATTTGAGATTGAGTTTGTTTGGCTATAAATGTTTTACAGTAACATCACATCCCCAAATTTTAAGAAATGACAAGTTGGGTTTCTTCCCATTCCATATCTCATTTGGCGTCATTACAACAGACTTTGACGGTGCCCTATTTAGTGCAAAAGCTGCGGTTTATAAAACATATCCCCAAAAAGATAAAGGCAGTTCAGTTAAAGACATCATAGACCTCACCATGTCTAACAAGGTTTGGTTATGTCTCTCAGACACCCCATTCCTCTGTGGAGTTCCGGGTGGCATCAGTTGTGAAACAATTCCATGATCACTAAGATGCTTGCTAAACTCATGACTAAAATATTCTCCTCTGCGATCTGATCGCAGAAATTTGATTTTCTTGTCAGGATGATTTTCCATTTCATTCTAAAATTCTTTGAACTTTTCAAAAGTTTCAGACTTCTGCCTCATTAAGTAAATATAACCATATCTACTTAAGTTGTCGGTAAAAGTTACAAACTAGAGATATCCACCGCGCGCCAGTATACACATCGGACCGCATACATCAGTATGTATTATTTCCATCAAGTCCCTCGCCCATTCCATATGGTCGGTGAATGGCATCTTAGTCATTTTTCCCATCAGACAAAACTCGCATTTTTCAAATGATTCAAAATCAAATGACTCCAAAATTCCATCTGAATGGAATTTCTTCATGCGTTTCTTTCTGATATGACCAGGACGGCAGTGCCACAAAAATGTGGTATATGTTTTATCAGTCTTCTTAAGACATTTAGCATCAATGTTAAAGGAGGTAATACTACATTCAATAAATAACCCATTGTTCATAGGTGCACAGCCATAAAACATATACTTCAAATATATGGAACAACCATTGTTCTCCGATTTAAAAGAATATCCATCACGCAATAAACAAGATCCTGATATAATGTTTTTGCATAAGACTAGAATGAAATAATAATTATTAAGTTCTAAAATGAATCCTGAAGGTAGATGTAGGGGCATAACACCGACGGCTTGAGCGGCAACTTGAACACCGTTCCCGACGCGCATCTGCACCTCATTCCTTGCCAACATTTGTGGCCTCTGTAGTCCCTGCATCGAATTGTAAATATGAGCAACTGATCCAGTATCAAATACCCAAGAGTTATAGTAAGGTCCAGCAAGGAAAACATCTATAACATGTATAACACATATACATGGGCTGGACTGTCCAGACTTCTTCTTCTCTGCCAAATTTTTTTATGCAATTCCTCTTCAAGTGACCCTTTCCCTTGCAGAAAAAGCCCTCAGTCTCCTTAGTGGCGCCGCCTTTAGGCTTTTCCTTCCCGTCAGTCTTACCGGCGTGCTTGCCCTTTTTGGCTTTGCCCTTCTTCTTGAAACTGGTGGTCTTATTCACCATCATCACATGATTGGTGTCTTTCTGCATTCTAGTCTCCACAGTCTTGAGCATGGCAAACAATCCGTTCACACTCTTGTCCATACCGTTCATGTTGTAATTCATGATGAAGCCATTAAAGCTCGGCGAGAGAGACACAAGGATAAGATCAATGCCAAGCATACAGGGGATGAGAAAGCCCAAAGCTTCCAACCTCTGCCCGTAACCAACTAGCTTGATCATGTGCTCACTCACTGAGCTTCATTCTACCATCTTGAAGTCCCACAAGGCCTTGGTTATATCATAACATTCATCTCTTGCTTGCTTTAGGTACAAAGCATTCAGCTCCACAACAATTTCATAGGCACTGAAGTTCTCAAAATGTTTTTTAAGCTCTGGCTCCGTGCAAGCAAGCATCATGCACTGTATTGCAGTGTAGTCGTCACTACAAGAGGTGCAGACATACACAACATCCTCAGGAGCCTTTGAAAGTGGTGGATCACTAAGAGGTTGATCGAGAACATATTCTTTCTTAGCACTCCTAAGGATGATCCATAGGGTACGGACCCAGTCCACATAATTACAGCCAGATGCAGTTTCCTTTTCTTTCTCAAGCATTGAACCTAAGGTAAAGGTGGTGTTGCGTGCCATCATATCTACAATGAAACTTGCAAATTCACTTAGACATTGTCCATAATTAATTGCACTTTCAAAATAACAAATTTAATTTAGAGTGCACTCCAACTAAAACCAATATCCCTCATAATTGATTATGAGTGATTCAAGATCTGGGTCTCAATTATTCATCATTGATGTGACATCACTAATGACAAAGGATTAGACCGATAGGCCAACTTGCTGATCACATCTCTATGTGATTCTTGTTCATCTTTCGATGGGCGTGTTTTGAACTCAAGATGATCTTGCCTGCTCCTCAAGACAACTACCTGCTCTTGCTGCTCGAACCGTTCGCACCCACATCATACACGACAAGTCTATTGTACCCATGTGACATGGCGCACCTTGAAATGACATGTACTCTAGACGGTGGTACACTTCAATGAACACTAACAACTTGATATTTTTTGGTGAGGGGTCACCCTATAAAATACGACTGTCGCGTATCAAATAAGGTGCATTAAATCTCGGACGCCATCTCCCCTTTCTTCAATATCTTTTGCAGAGAACATCTTCTTCCCGTACGGTGTAGCATTGAGGTCCATAAATGCATGATTATCATCTTCATGTCCTCGCAATTATAACTATTGCTATCTCTATAGCTAATAAAATAAATGCTTTACATGAAGTTTGACACACAGGTCGAATAAATGACAATCATATGGCTCCTGCCATCATGCCGTACCATGACATGCAGTTCATGCAAGTAATATATTACAACATATAGCATCTCATACAATGTCATTGCTTTGAGGAAGACTATACCACATCACATGCATAACCTGCAAAAACAAGTTAGACGCCTCTAATCGTTTTTTTAGAATTTTATGGTGGCTGCTAGTGTTTCCGTTGCAAACCATTTGCTACCTACATAAGCATCAAGCATGATTACTTCTAGTTGCTAGTTTAACTGTTAGGGTGTATGAAACATGAGACTTAATTAAAAATCTCGAGCCTCATACTAAACTCTGTTAAATGCATGACCCCCATATAGATCAAATCTACAATCCCTTTTCTACACAAAATTTTATCTTTCTTAACTAAAGTGAAACCCAAAGAGTCTGAAGCATGACTTTCGTCAGACAACCAGCATACTCAGGAGCAGCATAGAAGGACCACAGAAAGCCATACCTTTTTAATAAAGTCTCACTATGCTGCTAAGATCAAAAAATTACAATTTAAGGGAAGCAACAAGAACATCAAGTATAAAATCTAATGTGCTCTATACCCACACAAAACAAATTGTGCAATGCCCACACATCACTATGTGCTCTAGATCGTACCTGCATCTACTCAAAGAACCACACATGATGCCACTATTGGGGAATGTAGTACAAATAAAAAAATTGTACCTACAAACGCACCTAGGAACAACTCTAAAGATGCAAGGATAGATCGATCTTTACCAACAAGAACACAGCGGAGAAGTAGATGTTGGTGAAGACATGCATATTTTCGCAGCTAGGTATTACTTCCCAGCCCTGAGAATTTCCTTAGGTGATCCACCGATTGAGTAGCAAAAGCACGATGCTTCTGCGGTATCCGTGTGTACTGTACCAGCAGTTCGGCGGCACTCCATCATCCAGGACAGAATACTACCAGAGACCTTGGAGGAGGAGAAACCTTTCAGTGAGAAAGAGAGGGAGAGATAGCATAATGGGAGGGGGCGCCCCTCCCCTCTTTATATAGGCAGCCAAGGGGGGCAGCCAACTTGGAGGAGGGGTTGCCTCCCCTACGGCAGGCGCACCAAGGGGGATACTCTCCCCCCCCCCCCCCCCCCCCCCCCCCCCCCCATGGGGCGCATCAAGGAGGAGATCCTCCTGGGATCCCCTTTCCTTGCAGTAAATTGACCCCCAAGAAAGGGGGGCGCCCCACTTTGGATCCATGGGCCCATGTTGGTGTTGCCCCCTTGGGCTAGCCAAGGGTGTAGCCACTCTGGAATGTTCCAGAAAATTCTGAAACCTTCCAGAATCTTCCAGAAACTTCCACTGCCTTCCGTATATACTCCGAGATGTTCCCGGGCACTTCCAGGACATTCCCGAATCCATCCGAAACATTTCCGAAAACATCCAAAACATTTCTGGTGCCTTTCTCTCATACTCCTAATACCTCGTAGCACTCTATCAAACCACTAACCATTAAGCGTGTGACCCTGCAGGTTCGGTAATATGCAGACATCACCCTGAGCACCTTCCGATCAATAATTAATAACGGGGTCTGGACACCTATATTAATTCCTGCATACACACGGACATCATTATCGAGCGAACCTTCCATTTTCGTACACAATTCCCTTTACTTCAGGATACGCTACAAAACCCGAGGCAGGACATTAATCGGTATCTTTGTGAAGCAACTCTTTGATCACAATACCAAGTTATCCTTGTTAGCTGTTTTGTTCTCTTTTGTTGTTTTTGTACTCCGGAATCCCTATGATCAATATCACACTGTGTCTGGCCAGATGATGATGGATACTGTAATACCGTGTGGGCTCGAAGAGTATCTCTCCATCTTCAAAGGAGCAAATCCCAGTCTTGAACTATCGAGTCCCTTGACATCGTTTTCTGATGTACCTGAAATTTAACGTTATGATCACCCTGTTATGGATAATGTTTAGCAACCCCAAAGTAACCATCTCGTATGAAGGTCCACAATATTCTCATGGTCTATGGACATGAGTATATGATAACACATAATATGAAAATACCGACAACTGGGTGACGATTGAATCTCATAGTATATCATAAGTTGGGTATGTCCAACACCATTGTTCTACCAACAATGTGTTCCTAGCATTACCGGCATCCTTGTTACTTTAACAATGCCCTATGATCAGGAAAACAGGATCATCATGCAATACATAAGCTAGATCTAGAGGCGAGACTTGGGATCTACTTGGTGTTTATGTTTCGACACATGCAATTGAGTTTTCCTCTGAATCTCATTTTCAAGAACCTTTGCAATTATGGCACAAAAATATAAACATTAATTACGAATGTGGAAAAATAATAATACTTTACTATTGCCTCTAGGGTATATTTCCAATAGACCAAATGAAGGTGGCCAGTGATGATGATCACAGGACCATTGCCGACCTGTGAGCTCTGGTTGAAAGTGAGAAGGACGCGTATGGCATCTTGAAAAATGAAATCACTTGTCTAACTTAAACCCAGCGCACTCAAGAAGAGCAGCATAAGGGGCTTCAGGCTGAGGTTGAGTGCATAATGGAGGTCGGGCACTAGAGTGACTCCGAGCTTCAGCTGTTGCGGGCTTGTGTTGCAGGATCGAGTTGGCTTTGGCAAGTAAGTCTTTGTTACTATGTCTCTCACTATTCATTATTCTTTTGCAGTGGTTGAACTGTTTCCTTGTTCTTTTACAGCTATCTGGCCTGACATCCCAAGCAATGGGGTCGAAGCCTGACTTCAAAAGCTAGCCGAGGTGACGGCGCAGATGGAGAACTCACTTGTATGTGTAGCGGGCATGCTCTGGTATGGTGAGAAGATCGATCTAAGCACGAAAGCCCTAATCGAATGCCTAAAGGCTTGCGCAGATCGTCTGATGAAGTGGCAAGAACCTGGCGCGATGGAGGGAGCTCAGATGGCACTTGCCCTTCTAAGGTTGCATCATCCGACTGTCAATTTCCATGAGATCGCCATGACCAAGCCCCTGGGAGTGGAGCCCAAGACATATTTTGAAGAGGTGCAGGCGGGTGCGAAGTACATCCCTGGGCTCTGCGACCTGGATGACATAATTGAATTGGGCCATTTGGCCATTAGTTGAAAGTAGCTCGGTATGACGGGCTTTAATTAATGATGTAAGAACTTGTCATTCATGGATGTTTTAATTTTGATACTCCATGTGCTAAACATCTTGCGGGGCCCTGCTGTATGTATGTTGCCTTTAGCTACAACTTTTATCAACCAAGCAAAATTGTAGTGCCTGAGGTTGTATAAGGAAGTTCCCTTAGGAGGCTGGTATGATCGGTTTTCCGGTCTGCGGTGATCTCTAGGGTTGTGCTGTTGCGGTGTACGTAGCATCGTTCTAGATTTTCTTGCGATGTGACTTTAGCAAATAGATGGAGACCGGTAGGCCTGTTTTTATTTGACACATCCCTCAGGTAGACCCACAGGGAAGTATGTATTATGATGCAGCCCCTGGGTCCTGGCATTTTGAAGGATCTTTGGATGCAGCCTCTTTGCTGACTATGGGGAGGTCTAGTTGACATGATGCATCCCCCGAGTGTGGCGTTAGAGAGATCATTCTGGATACAGCCTCAAACTCTACCCTGAGGAGATAAAAAAAGAAGTATTTTAATTTTAGCAATCAAAAATATTGTAACAAAGGTAATCACGAAACTCATTTGAGGGCGGAACTTTTTTATTCATAATTATTTGATCGAGCTAAAATGGAAACACATAACAAGGAATAAAAAAGTCTACATGATAAAAAGTGACCCAGATGGGTGACGTTCTGCATGTGCTTGGTGATATTTGTCGGCTTGATGAGGCCGGCTGGTGCCATCATGACTCTTGCCCTTAGGTGGCTCTAGCATTCGCCATCCTGGAGGAGCTTGACGGATCTGGGGGACCTGTGTTTTCCTTCTGGCCTTCCGAGCTAGGTCACACCTTCTTGGATGGTGCCTCCATGGCACATGGCTCTGCTATAGTACTTGCATCCTTGAGCTCATCAGCGGCAAGCTCAGGTTCAGTAAGTTTGAGGTTGGCGACCTTGGCCTTATGTGCATTCTTGGCATCTCCGGTGACCGTGATTACCCCATTGGGGTCGGGCATCTTGAGCTTCATGTAGGCATAGCAGGGTATGGCCAAGAACTTCGGAAACGCAGGCTGGCTAAGAAGGGCATTATGTCCACCTTTAAAGTGGACAACTTCAAAGCAAAGTATTTCTATGTGGAAATTCTCAGCCATCCCATATATGACCTCCATCATACGAGCGGTTCTGCCTTCTTCCATGATACGATGCCATGGAAGTGCGTCGGAGAGGGCCTGAGACCCGTCAGAGGGAGGCCCATTTTCTGCATCGTGTCGGCATAGAGGATGTTGATTCCACGGCCGCCGTCCATCATTACTTTTGTCAATTGGAAGCCTCCAATGATTGGGTCAAGCACCAGGGTTGATCGCCTGGGTTAGGGATGAAATCTGGGTGGTCGAACTGTGGCACCCTGGCCCAGCAAACCGGATGCCCTGTGTTCCAGCCCAGAGATCAATGTCTTCTGGAAACACAACACAACTTGGCATAGAATAGAACAACTCTTTATAGCAATTACTAAGGGTACAAGGGTTCAGGTATTATAATATTTAGCGAGGCAAGGTGGCACTATGTCTACAGTAACATCATTTTTATTAAGCATGCTCGTGCCTCTATTACTAACAGTGGAACAAAACGTAGCAGTGGAATAGCGTGATGATGATAGACTCCACTCCAAAGGGACACTGCTGGGACACTTCCTAGTTCGCAAACTCGGAATCGTCGGAGTATGAAATCACGGCATCACCTGCATCTGGCCTGATAAGCCAGGTGAGCACTTTGAATGTACTCACAAGTTCACAACAACCAAAAGCATCAAGGCAAAACAATACCATGGAAATGACAAGTTAAATCATTTAGCAATTATTAAAAAGGGTGGAAGAAAATAATAAGCATGATATTGTTAAACTAATTGTAATATAAAACCATCATTTACGGTCACATGGACCGTCTTTCTCATGACCACCCGGTCAATCAGCTTACTCTCGTGATCACCTCAAGTTTCTTGCCAACTGTAATTCAACAATTATACCGATGAGTTCTTCCATCATTAAAGGTGTTGATCAAATAGTGTGACTTAGTACGAACTGTGTCCAATACCTTGGATGCGGCTATTCGAATAGGTTCTTACACTTTGTAGAGGCTGCACACTTTACCCACACTATGGACATACGTCCAACAAAACTTGTCTACCTTATGACACACTTACTGTATCACCGACATACCCTCGGGTCATGTCCGGGGGGAGAGATACTGGGCCCTGTGTCACCCCGTGACACTACCACCTCATGGCTCAACTATCCCAAATGGGAATCTGTGCAAATATACCAGCCCAGGCTCCCAACATTAAACACCGCCTACCGGGCCAAGGTAGCACGTGTGTATAACCTTCCCTCTTTGGTGACATCAATAAAAGGCATAAAAATAGACCAAGCAAGGGCCCTCCCATAAAGGCAAATGTGGTTGCACTTGTGAGTTTGGTTCAGTGGCACTATGACTTGATCAACCAATTAAGGAATTATATTATCCAGTTTACTCAGGTGATAACAATCCCTCCATATTTTACTTATAAACACATGATCAAAGTCATAGCAATAATAAACTCACCATTCCGAAGAATATCATAACTATGTTATTTCAATACTTTAAATAACATAGCAACATTTTATGTTGATTCATGACTATTTTAAACATGTAAGCTACCGGTCGCATCAAACATAAATACTAACATGGCAGTAGCAGGTCAAAATGTGGCACCCCGGCTCAGAGAACCGGTTTACCAGTGTTTCCAACCCAGAGATCATGTCTTCTGGAAACACTCAACAACTTGGAACAGAACATAGCTGAACTTTTATTGATAATAGTCGAGGACAAGCTCATATATTACAAGATCATCGAGGCCAAAAGCACATCTAGTGCTACGACAGTATCTACATTATTTATCCAACACATCTGGGCCTCGGCATTACTACGGAATAATACTGCGAAATACTAATGCATAGCGGAACATGACAGCAACTCCATCCACAGGGACACTGCTGAGGACACATCCTAGATAGCACATCACGGACCTTCGAGACCTCCTGTCTCAGTCTTCTCCTGCATCTGGCATGATACGCCAGGTGAGTACTTTGAATGTACTCGCAAGCACATGACAGCCAAATATGCAGCAAATAATAGCATGGCAATCAACAGGCCCCCCCCCCCCCCCCCCCCCCCCCCCCCCCCCCCCCCCCCCCCCCCCCCCCCCCCCCCCCCCCCCCCCCCCCCCCCCCCCCCCCCCCCCCCCCCCCCCCCCCCCCCCCCCCCCCCCCCCCCCCCCCCCCCCCCCCCCCCCCCCCCCCCCCCCCCCCCCCCCCCCCCCCCCCCCCCCCCCCCCCCCCCCCCCCCCCCCCCCCCCCCCCCCCCCCCCCCCCCCCCCCCCCCCCCCCCCCCCCCCCCCCCCCCCCCCCCCCCCCCCCCCCCCCCCCCCCCCCCCCCCCCCCCCCCCCCCCCCCCCCCCCCCCCCCCCCCCCCCCCCCCCCCCCCCCCCCCCCCCCCCCCCCCCCCCCCCCCCCCCCCCCCCCCCCCCCCCCCCCCCCCCCCCCCCCCCCCCCCCCCCCCCCCCCCCCCCCCCCCCCCCCCCCCCCCCCCCCCCCCCCCCCCCCCCCCCCCCCCCCCCCCCCCCCCCCCCCCCCCCCCCCCCCCCCCCCCCCCCCCCCCCCCCCCCCCCCCCCCCCCCCCCCCCCCCCCCCCCCCCCCCCCCCCCCCCCCCCCCCCCCCCCCCCCCCCCCCCCCCCCCCCCCCCCCCCCCCCCCCCCCCCCCCCCCCCCCCCCCCCCCCCCCCCCCCCCCCCCCCCCCCCCCCCCCCCCCCCCCCCCCCCCCCCCCCCCCCCCCCCCCCCCCCCCCCCCCCCCCCCCCCCCCCCCCCCCCCCCCCCCCCCCCCCCCCCCCCCCCCCCCCCCCCCCCCCCCCCCCCCCCCCCCCCCCCCCCCCCCCCCCCCCCCCCCCCCCCCCCCCCCCCCCCCCCCCCCCCCCCCCCCCCCCCCCCCCCCCCCCCCCCCCCCCCCCCCCCCCCCCCCCCCCCCCCCCCCCCCCCCCCCCCCCCCCCCCCCCCCCCCCCCCCCCCCCCCCCCCCCCCCCCCCCCCCCCCCCCCCCCCCCCCCCCCCCCCCCCCCCCCCCCCCCCCCCCCCCCCCCCCCCCCCCCCCCCCCCCCCCCCCCCCCCCCCCCCCCCCCCCCCCCCCCCCCCCCCCCCCCCCCCCCCCCCCCCCCCCCCCCCCCCCCCCCCCCCCCCCCCCCCCCCCCCCCCCCCCCCCCCCCCCCCCCCCCCCCCCCCCCCCCCCCCCCCCCCCCCCCCCCCCCCCCCCCCCCCCCCCCCCCCCCCCCCCCCCCCCCCCCCCCCCCCCCCCCCCCCCCCCCCCCCCCCCCCCCCCCCCCCCCCCCCCCCCCCCCCCCCCCCCCCCCCCCCCCCCCCCCCCCCCCCCCCCCCCCCCCCCCCCCCCCCCCCCCCCCCCCCCCCCCCCCCCCCCCCCCCCCCCCCCCCCCCCCCCCCCCCCCCCCCCCCCCCCCCCCCCCCCCCCCCCCCCCCCCCCCCCCCCCCCCCCCCCCCCCCCCCCCCCCCCCCCCCCCCCCCCCCCCCCCCCCCCCCCCCCCCCCCCCCCCCCCCCCCCCCCCCCCCCCCCCCCCCCCCCCCCCCCCCCCCCCCCCCCCCCCCCCCCCCCCCCCCCCCCCCCCCCCCCCCCCCCCCCCCCCCCCCCCCCCCCCCCCCCCCCCCCCCCCCCCCCCCCCCCCCCCCCCCCCCCCCCCCCCCCCCCCCCCCCCCCCCCCCCCCCCCCCCCCCCCCCCCCCCCCCCCCCCCCCCCCCCCCCCCCCCCCCCCCCCCCCCCCCCCCCCCCCCCCCCCCCCCCCCCCCCCCCCCCCCCCCCCCCCCCCCCCCCCCCCCCCCCCCCCCCCCCCCCCCCCCCCCCCCCCCCCCCCCCCCCCCCCCCCCCCCCCCCCCCCCCCCCCCCCCCCCCCCCCCCCCCCCCCCCCCCCCCCCCCCCCCCCCCCCCCCCCCCCCCCCCCCCCCCCCCCCCCCCCCCCCCCCCCCCCCCCCCCCCCCCCCCCCCCCCCCCCCCCCCCCCCCCCCCCCCCCCCCCCCCCCCCCCCCCCCCCCCCCCCCCCCCCCCCCCCCCCCCCCCCCCCCCCCCCCCCCCCCCCCCCCCCCCCCCCCCCCCCCCCCCCCCCCCCCCCCCCCCCCCCCCCCCCCCCCCCCCCCCCCCCCCCCCCCCCCCCCCCCCCCCCCCCCCCCCCCCCCCCCCCCCCCCCCCCCCCCCCCCCCCCCCCCCCCCCCCCCCCCCCCCCCCCCCCCCCCCCCCCCCCCCCCCCCCCCCCCCCCCCCCCCCCCCCCCCCCCCCCCCCCCCCCCCCCCCCCCCCCCCCCCCCCCCCCCCCCCCCCCCCCCCCCCAAGAAAATAAATTAATGGGAAAGATTGAGAATATGAATTTGATCCAGAAGGTGTGTGACAAGATTATGGCAAAATGTTGAGGACTTGGGGTCACTGAGAGAGATTTTTAAATCCAAAATCAATTAAAAAAATTCAAAAACCATCCAAATTCCAAATAAAGCCAGAAAAGTTTGAAAAGAAAAAGTTGCCAAAATCAGGGTGTCACAAACCTATTCCCCTTAGGATGAATCTCGTCCTCGAGATTCGGTTGCTCAGGGAACAAAAATGGATACGCGGATCTCAGAAAATCTTCTCTTTCCCAAGTAGCCTCTTCCTTGGTGTGGTGCTCCCACAGTACCTTATAAAATCTTATCACCTTACTCCTAGTGGTTCTTTCCATCTCATCCAAGATCCTGACAGGTTTCTCTTCATAAGTCAAATCCTTAGACAATTCTAATTCACTCACATCCGCTTGCTTGGCTGGGGGTGCAATGCATTTCCTTAACTGTTAGATGTGAAAAACATCATGAATGTCTGACAATGCTTGTGGTAGTTCCAACTGATATGCGACTCTGCCTTTCCTAGCAATCATTGGAAAGGGACCGATGTATCTTGGGGCCAACTTTCCCCGGGTGCCAAACCTCTTTACTCCCTTTATAGGGGTTACTCGCAAGTAAGCATAGTCTCCAGACTCGAAAGTTACTTCTCGGTGCTTTGGATCGTAATAACTCTTCTGTCGGGACTTGGCTGCTCGAAGACGTTCCTGAATATCCTTGACTTGCCTTTCAGCCTCGAGCATCAAGTCCGTGCTAAAGATGCGACTATCTCCTGTTTGGGACCAGTTCAGCGGTGTGCGGCACTTACGTCCGTACAATGCCTCAAAAGGCGACATCTTGAGACTTGCCTGATAGCTGTTGTTGTAGGAGAACTGAGCATACGGCAAACTATCCTCCCATTTGGGTCCATGCGAGAGAGCACAAGACCGAAGCATATCTTCTAATATTTGGTTCACTCGCTCGGTCTGTCCATCTGTCTGCGGATGGTACGCTGTGCTGTGTTTCAGCATGGTGCCCAAAGCTTGATGTAACCGTAGCCAGAATGCTGAGGTAAATAGTGAACCTCTGTCTGACGTAATAGACTTAGGTACCCCATGCAGACTGACAATCCGAGACATATAAAGTTGTGCCAGCTGGTTTGCATTGTAAGTGGTCTTCACTGGGATGAAATGTGCCACCTTCATAAGTGTGTCTACAACGACCCAGATGGCATTGTTACCCCTCGTGGACTTGGGTAGTCCCACGATGAAATCCATACATATGTCTTCCCATTTCCACTGAGGCACTGGTAAAGGTTGCAGTAGCCCAGCTGGTTTCTGGTGCTCTGCCTTGACCTTGTTGCAAATATCGCAACAGGCGACATAGTATGCGATATCTTTCTTCGTTCCTGACCACCAAAAAGTTTCTCTCAAGTCCTGATACATCTTGGTACCTCCTGGGTGGATCGAATATGCGGACTCATGTGCTTCTTTGAGTATTTGTTGTCTCAAGTTGTTCTGATCCGGTACACAAATTCGTTTCTCGAACCACACGGTACCCTGTTCATCCATACGGAAGGACTTGGCCCTCCCTGGCAGAATTAATTCCTTGATCTTCCAAATTTCTTCATCTGACTTCTGGGCTTCCTTGATTTCCTCCATGAGGGTTGGAGTAATTTCCAATGTGTCTGGAGTCATTGGGCCGCATAGCACCATATTGAGCTTGACAAATTCTTCTTGTAAGCTCGGATGCATACCCCTAACTAGGGCATTCACTGCAGCTTGTTTCCTGCTCAGGGCATCAGCGACCACATTCGCTTTTCCTGGATGATAGTTTATTCCAACATCATAGTCCTTGACTAGCTCAAGCCATCTTCGCTGCCTGAGGTTCAGGTCGGGTTGAGTGAAAATATACTTGAGACTCTTATGATCTGTGTATATTTCACATCGTTGTCCAATAAGATAATGCCTCCAAATTTTCAGGGCATGAGCCACAGCAGCTAGCTCCAAGTCATGTGTGGGATACTTCTCCTCATGAGGTCGTAGCTGTCGTGATGCATAAGCTACAACCTTCCCTTCTTGTATTAGCACGCATCCGATTCCATGCCTGGATGCATCGCAGTATATATCAAAACTCTTGTGAATGTCTGGGAGAACTAAGACAGGGGCTGTGGTTAGCTTCGTCTTTAATTCCTGGAAACTGCTGTCGCATTCGACTGTCCAAATAAACCTTTGATTCTTTTTCAACAATTCCGTCAGGGGCTTGGCTATCTTAGAAAATCCTTCAATGAAGCGACGGTAGTAACCTGCCAAGCCCAGGAAACTACGGACTTCGGTCACTGTGGATGGTGTCTTCCAGTTCAAAACCGCAGTAACCTTACTGGGATCAACAGCTATTCCTTTTTCTGACAGAATATGTCCAAGGAATCCCACCTCTTTCAGCCAAAATTCGCACTTGCTGAACTTGGCATATAAGCGATGGGTCCTCAGCCTTTCCAAGACAGCTCTGAGATGCTACTTATGTTCCTCTTCATCCTTAGAGTATATCAGGATGTCGTCGATGAACACCACTACAAACTTGTCCAAGAAGTCCATGAAGACTTTGTTCATCATATTCATGAAGTAGGCTAGAGCGTTGGTCAATCCAAACGCCATAACTGTAAACTCATACAGTCCGTATCGAGTGGTGAACGCTGTCTTAGGGATATCCTCCTTTTGGATTTTCAGTTGATGATATCCCGTCCTGAGGTCGATCTTAGAGAATACCCGTGCTCCATTCAACTGATCGAATAAGTCATCAATTCGAGAGAGCGGGTACTTGTTCTTGATAGTGACCTCGTTAAGTTGGCGATAGTCTACACACATTCGTAAACTTCCATCCTTCTTCTTGATGAATAATACTGGTGACCCCCATGGCGAGATGCTCGGACGAATGTATCCTTTCTGTAGCAACTCGTCCAACTGCTTCTTTAATTCTGCCAGCTCGGGGCCTGGCATCCGATAGTATTTCTTGTATATTGGAGCTGTACCGGGAATTACCTCGATCGCAAACTCTAATTCTCGGTCGGGTGGCATTCCTAGTAATTCTTCAGGGAATACATCCGGAAACTCACAGACTATTGGAATCAGGTTCATATCTGTAACAGTGGTCTGGTATGCCGTGCCTTTTCTTGACATCATTCTGCTAGCCAGAAATTGGACGGTTTGTCCAGCGGGGTTCACCAATGTCACCGTTCTGGTGGCGCAGTTGATGCACACATGGTACGACGCCAACCAGTCCATTCCCAGTATTATGTCCAGTCCTGGAGATTCAATAGCAACAAGGGTAGCTGGAAATTTGATTCCATGGATTGAGATTTCCAGTCCCTTGTATATTATATTTGTTCTGAGCATAGAACCAGGGGATTGTACCACCATGATTTTGCCCAAAAGTGAAGGAGAAAATTTGTGCAACGTGGCAAAACTTCATGAAATAAACGAGTGAGAAGCCCTAGAATCAAATAAAATTATTGCAGGTATGTCATTGACAGAAAACATACCAAGAACGATGTCTGGAGCTTCAAAGACTTCTTCGGCGGAGATGTGGTGGACGCATCCGTGGTTGAAGTTGTGGTTGGGGCGGCATCCAATGTGGTTGACCTGTGGCTTGTGGTTAGCTGATTGCTTTCCATTATTAGTAGGGCACTGCTTGGCATAGTGTCCACTCTGGCCACAAGTGAAACAGGTGTTGTTGCGGCGACAGTCCTCTATGATTGGCTGCTTGCCGAAGGTCTTGCTCTGATTGCCTGTCTTGTTGTTGTGGCCACCGTTGTTCCATACTGGCTTGCTCTCCGTTGGGGTTGGCTGCCAGCTGCGCAGCTTTTGCGCATATGGCTCCTTGTAGTCCTTCTTTGGCTCGAACTTTCTCTTACGATCATCATTCCCAGACTTGTGCTCACATTCAACGATGAAGGCCTTATTCACCAAGGTCTGGAAATCGGGGAAGTCCAACATGCATAGCTGACATCGGAGGGCGTGGTTCAATCCTCCGAGAAACCGGTCTATTTTCCTCTCTTCGGTAGCCACATCATAAGGAGAGTACCGGGCCAAGTTGTTGAACTTGTTTAAATATTCCCCCACAGACATGCTTCCCTGTGTGAGAGCCACAAATTCTCTCTGCTTCACTTTCATGATGCCTGTGGGAATATGATACTTGCGGAACAGCTCTTTAAATTTCTCCCAGGAAACCTCTTCAGCAGGCCACATTAGCTTGGTGTTGTCCCACCATATGGCTGCTGGGCCTTCGAGATAATGGGTGACAAATGGAACTTTATCTGTTTCTTCGCAACGAGCGATGTCCAATTTCTTCTCCATGGTTCTTATCCAGTCATCAGCCTCAATAGGATCCACAGCCTGACCAAAGCTTGGTGGTTTTGTGCGCTGGAAGTCAGACAGTTTAGAATGCACCCCATTGCCATTGTTCTGACCTACTATTGTGTGCATACTCTTGAGAAATTCCATGAGGTCTTGGTTTCTCTTTTCCTCAAACATTCTCATTATCTGATCTGTGGTTGGTGCTTGAGGTGGCGGTGGCGGTAAGTCTTCGGGCGGTTGCCTTGCCTGCCTGGCGGAACGACGGACAGGAGTTCCATCGCCGCCTTGACTGCTGCTTCCTCTCTTCATCCTAATTTTTGTTCCCATGGCAAATACCGAATCAATGAGCAACATCCATAAGGAGAGATATAGTAATATGACACCGAGGAAATTCATGAAAAAGGCAAATAAAGAGAACAACTTAATTATACAAGACAACCCAACATCATACATGGCAAGCTAGTAGGGGGATATCATGGCTAGACTGCTCATACGACAGTCGACATATGCAAAGATGCATGCATTACTACTCAAACTCCAGTCTAGTGCGTCGGTGACATGAACACTACCCATCTGAAGAGTCCTCACCGTCGGATCCTGAGTCAGAATCAGAACTGATGATGTGAGTCACCGGGTCAAAAGAGACGCGACGTCGCTGCTGAGATGGCTCTCCTTCTGCGGGAGAAAGAGCATGTCGCCTCAGCAGCAGCGGAGCAGGAGTGGCTAGGAGTGAGGCCCACTCAGCTGGGGTCTCACGTCGACTACCAGACGACAAGCCTGATGGCCCAGAAGAACCAGAAGGAGTATCGAGCACACGCGGAGGTGGAACTGGTGGTGGATATATAGGTGGAACTACAGGAGGAGGAGGTGCTGGAGTCGCTGCTGCAAGTGCCTCCTGGACACGACACAGCACCTTAGCCAAGGAAATGATCATCCAGTAACTGGCGTTCAGGTAGCGAGACAAAACACCAGCCGCATGATCACACGCCGGGTCAACAGGTGAGAAAAGAAATCGCCCTGTCGTAGGCGACAGAGTGGGATAGTGGAAGAAACCTGGATGGCCCTGCATCTCGACCTCGTAGAAGCGCAAGTTAGTAATAGCCTCCATGGCAGCAAACTGGATCACCAGCCTCGGAGTAGGAGCCACTCCGCCCTTGGAAGAGCGAGAAGAGCTTCCAATATCCGAAGTCGCGGTCATGTAAGCCACTGCATGGTACTCATATACTGACTCGCCCAACTGCTCCCGAAACACCTGGTACACCGGGTCATCACCGTTGGGATACAACCGAAGCCAGACGTTGCGAAGCAGAGCTGGAAAAGTGTGGGGTTCTGGCTCATACTGGAAGTGATATGGAACTGGTGCCATCTACACTCACAATGCCAAGGGTTAGTAACATAATGAATGATGATGCATATGGCAAGCAACAATCAAATGCAGCAAGCAAATGCACACTCAAAGTCCTATGCTAATCGCAGTCCTAACGCGGGTTACCTAGGGTGTCCTACAGTCAACGCGGCTCTGATACCAAGTGTTGTGGCACCCCGGCTCAGAGAACCGGTTTACCAGTGTTTCCAACCCAGAGATCATGTCTTCTGGAAACACTCAACAACTTGGAACAGAACATAGCTAAACTTTTATTGATAATAGTCAAGGACAAGCTCATATATTAAAAGATCATCGAGGCCAAAAGCACATCTAGTGCTACGACAGTATCTACATTATTTATCCAACACATCTGGGCCTCGGCATTACTACGGAATACTACTGCGAAATACTAATGCGTAGCGGAACATGACAGCAACTCCATCCACAGGGACACTGCTGAGGACACATCCTAGATAGCACATCACGGACCTTCGAGACCTCCTGTCTCAATCTTCTCCTGCATCTGGCATGATACGCCAGGTGAGTACTTTGAATGTACTCGCAAGCACATGACAGCCAAATATGCAGCAAATAATAGCATGGCAATCAACAGGTTAAGCATTAAGTAATTCACTTGCTGTTATCAACTTACTCATATCCGGGTTGCCTCTCAACCCTCGGAATATCCGATACCAACGAGTACTTCCGCTCATAGGACAAGTTCTTTCATCATTACTATGGTCATTATGGTTGATCACCTAGAGTGGTCTGGACGGGCGGTCCAATACCGTGGACGCGGCTATTCGAATAGATTTTACACTCTGCAGAGGTTGCGCACTTTACCCACACTATGGAGCACTGACCTCGTGATCCCATTCGGGTGGACCAGCATTGCTCCAACGAAACCTGTCTGACTCGTGACTCTTCCATCGTACCACCGGCAATCACACTCCCTCGGACTCAAGACTTGGGTGGCCCCGTGTCACCTCGTGACACCTGCCACCGTCGTGGCCTAACAAAACTGTCCCAAACGGGGACGCCGGCAAATAACTCAACTGGGCTCACAGGGTTATCGTTGTCTACCTGATCAGGGCAGCACGCACGCATAACCCTCCCTCTTTGGAGGTACCGGTGAAAGAGCACGCAGCCAAACCAAGTCAAGGCCGTCCCATACCGGCGAATGTGGCTGCACGGGTAAGCCCGGACAGGTGACTCATGATCAACCAACTAAGTTTAACTTAGCCATCATGGTTATTCTATCAAGTTAACTTAGTTGGCCACATTAATCATTTTAATAATTTAATTGGAATTATTCATATTAAATAAGTGCAAAAGATGCATATGTACAATGCAATGCTATGATATGCCACAAAACATGGTTGCCCTGGCTTGCCTTGATCAGTTGGGTGGTTCAGAAATTCGTGGTCTTCAAACCCACGGTTTTCTCCTTCTGAAAATAATTAAAAACAGCAAAGGAAAATGTTAAGTAATATTGTTCATAGCCTCAGAAATTCTGTGAGTGTGGGAAAAATCTCAAACTTGGTGGAAAAATAAAGAATTCAACTATGAACTCAATGCAAAAAGAATCAACTTATTTGGACCTTTCTGTTAAAAGTTATTAACAGTCAAAGTTACTGGTCAAAGTTGGTTTAAAAATCAAATTTAATAAAAATAGAAAACCTCCAACTAGGCCACGTCGAAGGCGTACTGGGCCGAGGCGCCACCACTTACCGCTTCGCTGCGGTGGCTGACAGTGGGCCTCGCCCCGTTTAAAACAGAGAGAGAGAGAGAGGAGGCAGAGGAGGGGCGGCTCACCGGCAAGCAACGCCGGCGATCTCGTCGGCGAGAGGGGCTGGAGATGGCGGGGATGGAGAGAGCGTCGAGAGGCGGTTCACCCCGTACCCGGATCGTGGCCGGAGGTGGACGGACGGCGACGACCTCTTCTTCTCTAGCGGGCGGCAGTTCAGGAGGTCGGCGTATCCGCTGATTCCGGCGACGATAAGCCAAGGCGAGGGGTCGGGGAGCTTCACGGGGTTCCACTGAGCTCGCCTATGGGTTTGGTTGGAGCGGAGGTGGACTGGAGAGAGCTGGAGGAGGAGAGGGGATCACGGCGGAGCTCCAGTCGAGCTCGAGGCCGGAGGCCTCAGTGCCTCGATTGGGGCTGCTAGGGGTGGCTATGGAGGGTGAGGAAAGGGGTGAGGAGCAATGCCACACCGGGCGGGGCTTTATATAGGCGGGAGGAGGGGTGCGGGGATCTCTCCCGAAGCACGGCGAAGCGGGCCATGGCGACGGCGCTCGTACGCCTTGCTGGCTGGACACGAGCGGCGACGAGACCGGAGAGGGCAGGGTGGAGTAAATGCTCGAAGAGACAGCTAGGGAGGAAGAAGACGCGCCGCTCGCCACAGTGCCGTCACGGGCAGAACAGGGCGGCGATGACGCGGCGGCCGGCGAGGGCGTCTCCAGCGCAGGCGAGACTTCCAGGAGGTCTACGCGTCACCCAGGGACCTAGTCGGCACGCGCGGACGAGCAACCGAGGCGAGGGGTCAGCGGGATGAGACTGCTCGGGCACGGGCGCTGCGCAGCGCACGGCGACAAGCATGCCAGCATCGCGCTCACCACCGTAGCTCATGTCTAAGGGCCACGTTGATCTGGCACAAGTTGTCTGGCGTGTCGACCGTCGAAGCCTCACCTCATCTGAGCACTTGGTTTGGCTATAAGTGGTCTGAGATGAGAGGCTTGATCACAAACAGTTACTGACAGCAATGTTGGGGAGGTTCTGGAGCTAGGGTGAGGTGGAGATGGAGCCAAGAGTGATGTCTGGTATGATCCACGATGAAAGTACTCCAAACTGGCCAAATTTCAGGTGGTTTGGTTAAGATTTGAGGGTAGTTCATGTGTAAGTGGCAAATCTAGTCCAGAATGAAAATGTTGAAGTAGCACTCACTTGGAAGATCTCCTGATGCTGAAACTTGGTGGAGGGAAGTCATTTGTAGGTTTCCTCATGCCACAAAAATTAGGGAGCATTTGGATAAACCTAGCATGTACTTCCTTCACAAAGGTTCAGTCTGACCAGGAGCAAAACTGAATATTTCTGCAAAATATTTGAACTAGGCTATGGAATATTTTTGGATATTGTGGCAAGATAGGCTTCCTACTATCTCAGGGAATTATCTGGGAATTAACTGAGTTGGGAAAATGGAGGTTTCTTCACAATGGGCCAGTACTGTCCAGAATACAAATGGAATTTTTTGGGCAAAACTTTATACTGGACCATGAAATGTTTTTGAAGATTGTGGGAGTAGATGATGACAAGAAGGTCTGGGATTAATTTGGGATTTTTCTGATCATCAGATCTATAGGTTGCTTTGTAACCCATAGTGATGACAGATTTTCCCAAAAGAAGAAAATAAATTAATGGGAAAGATTGAGAATATGAATTTGATCCAGAAGGTGTGTGACAAGATTATGGCAAAATGTTGAGGACTTGGGGTCACTGAGAGAGATATTTCAAATTCCAAATAAAGCCAGAAAAGTTTGAAAAGAAAAAGTTGCCAAAATCAGGGTGTGACACAAAAGTTTGTGTCAAAATAATCATGAATAACCATGTCCAAATATTGTCAAATTAAGCCAAATAGCATTTTAAAACCATGGCATTGCACTGTCATCATGCAAATGGAGGTGGTGGCTTGTCTTGAGGTTGAAAGATTCATTGGATGGAAGTGCGATAGCCTCGCGGAAAGATTTGCCGGAATAGCACTTCTACAGATAAGGGCTATTGATAGCATAAGGGCAAAAGTGTCATTTTTAGTATGTGACAACATCATGAAAGTGACACCATTGGAACAGGCTCAGAAAAAGATGAACGTGGGCTTTGGAATTACCTGATTTAGAGTTACGAGTGAAAAGTTATAGACGTTTGACTGTTAGGGGCATTTTTGCAAAAAGAATATTTGCATCTAGGTCCTTGACCAAATTCCTGTGGAAAAAAAGAAAAATACACTATTGAACTTGGGCCGCACGGAGTAGTTGGGCTGAGCTATTGTTGGGCCGGTGGCGCATTTGTCTCAGAAGACGCCTCCCTGAGGAGATGGCGTATTCTGAGGGAATACGCTACCACTTAAGCTGACGCGCTGGCCTGGGCCAATCCCTTCACTTGCTAACGGGTGGGGTCAAGATGGGCATGGTTCCCACCAGTCTGATCCTTCTCCCTCCTCTCGCTGGGCAGAGGAGATGACTCGGCCGCAGTGACTACCGGCGACTGGGACCACCATTCCCGTCACTGAGCTCACCGGCATGCTCAGGATGATGTCGCGCCCCGTACAAGCTATGTCACGGTCACCGGGGATGGCAAAAGCGAGCTGGGCTTTGACTCCCATGGCAGCCAACAACGGTGGTGATGAGGCCAACTCTATGATCATCCCGAGGAAAAGCTTGGTTGCATGAGAACTTCCTGACGACGAGGTGGGCTTCCTGGAGGGCTGAATTGGTGGGAGGAGGCTCAGAGGGGTCACCACGGTTGAGTGCTGAGGCGGCGGCCTTCTCACTAGAGGCGGAGAAGATGAGCATGAGGGCTAAATTAGCTTGGTTAGAAGAGCTCTGGAAGGAAGGAGAGGAGAGTGGTGAGCTCGCAAGGCTCGGGGGATGGTTATTTATAGCCAGACGCCGGGAAGGGATGAGGATGGCTGAAGTGATGCAATGGTCGGAGCTCCAGTGCTCGAATTCAAAGGGTTGGAGGTTTCGGGGCTTTGGGGAGCGTCACGAGGAAGTAGTGGAGTTGTGTTGGCAATCTCGGGAGAGCTCAACTTGGCTCCATACGGTGGCGCTGTTCGAGAACAGTGGCAGGGTGGCGGAGCTCGCCGTGGCATGGCGAGGAAGCAGCCGGAGGGGAAGAGGTGACCCGAAGGAATACGTGGATGGTGCAGAGCTAGTAGGCATGCTTAGACAAGCTCTGGCTGGCCGGAGCTCGATGTCCGACGAGACCCATCACACAGAGCACTGTTTCTGCACGCCCGTTGCGTGGTCACCATGTCAACTTGCATTCTGGTAAGAGTCTGGCTATCAAACCTTGTCCGTTAAGTGACTCAGTGCTCAATGAGTTGACATCAATGGCTTGAATCAATTGGAGAGCTTGGAGTAAAAGATTTTGTCATGCAAACTATTCTGGATAGAAACTTTGGTGGGTTTTCGTGGATAACTGGCTGGCTAGTTTTGCCTGATTTTTGGTGGCTAGCAATGATATGCCAAGATGAATAACCTGGTAAATTTTCACGTCATTTGAGAAAATATTGAAGGTACTTCCTTCACAAAGCTTTGTGCTGGCCATAAACTAGTTTGAATTATTGGGATATAATGGCTTGGTAGATTGAAGTGAAACTTCGCATGATGAGATGATCTAGGAGGGTGAATGCACTGGTTAAATTTGAAATTATTTTAGCATTGTTTGTATATAGTTCCTTCACAATGCTCATTCCTGGACAGAAGATTTGGAGAATTATTGAAGTAAAATGGGTGGGTATTTGGAGTTACATTTTGTCATGTATAAATGATATAGGAAGGTGCACTTATTGGTCAAATTCCAAATTATTTGGACCAGTCTTGAATGCACTTCCTTCACAAAGCAGCTCTTAGACCAAAAACCAAAATTGGATGCTCTGCTTGGTTTTGGGCATTGAATCTTGAATATTTTTGGATAATCCGGGTTTAGATGAGTCAAAGAATTTATGGAAATTTTTGGAATAAAGAAATATAGGTTGCTTCACAACCTAGAACAAAAAGGTTTATTCCTTTAAATGAAAAAGGAATATTTAAATGAAATAGAAATGATGGATGGGCCTAGATAGAAATGGCATGGCTTTGGTGAGATTTGGGAAATTTGAAATCACTTGGGATAGAAAGAAAAATTTAATTCCCAAGTTCAAATCCATAGAGCCATTCGAATGAAAGTCAAATTCCAAATTCCAAATGAATCCAAGTAAAGTTTTGGAAAGAAAAAGTGTCAAAAACCATGGTGTCACAAACCTACACCCCTTAGGATGAATCTCGTCCTCAAGATTCAGTTGTTGAGGGAACAAATACGGATATGCTGACTTACGAAAATGTTCTCTTTTCCAGGTAACCTTTTCCTGGGTATAGTGTTCCCCCTGTACCATATAGGACCTATTTACCTTGCGTCGGGTGGTTTGTTTCACCTCATCCAACATTCTGACGGGTTATTCCTCATATGTCAAACCTCAGGTCAATTCCAAATCTCACATATCTGCCTGCTTGGCTAGTGATTTGACATATTTTCTCAATTGGGATATGTGAAACACATCGTAATCCTCTGACAATTCCGGAGACAATTTCCAACTGGTATGCCCTTCTGTCTCTTCAGGCTATCACTGAAAAAGGTTCAATAAATCCGGGAACAAACTTTCTTCATGATGCTATGAATCATAACAGCTATTTTGGCATGATTTGGCTGCTCGCAGGCGGTCCTATATTACCTTTACTTGCTTCTTGGTCTCGAGCATCAAATTTGTACCAAAGATTCGACTGTCTCCTGCCTGTCACAAGTTTAGGTGGGTACGGCATTTACACCCACATAATGCCTCAAACGGTGACATCTTGAGACTTGATTGATGACTATTGTTGCATGAGAATTCTGTATATGGCCGACTATCCTTTCACTCGGTTCTGTATGTGAGAGCACCTGATTTGAGCATATCGTGCAATGTTTGGTTGACCCATTCTGTCAGTTCATCCATCTGTGGGTAATAGGCCGTGTTGTGTTTCAACACGGTCCCCACAGCTTGATGCAGATGTAGCCAAAACATTGAGGTGAGTACATAATTCTTGGTCTGATGTGACGGACTTGGGTACACCATGAAGACTGGCAATTCTGAATATATGTAACAGAGCAAGTGGGTTGGCTCGACAGGTGCTCCGTATGGGAATAATGTGAGCCACCTTGATAAACATATCCATAATGATCCAGATGGAATCATGGCCTCGGGCTGACTTGGGTAACTTGACTATGAAGTCCACGCCAATATCAGCTCACTCCCATTGCAAGACTTGCAAAGGTTGCAACAATCCGGCTGGCTTCTGTTGTTTGGCCCTAACTTTATTGCATACATCATAGTAAGTGACATAATATGCAACATCTTTTCACTTGCCTTGCCACAAGAGAATTTCTCTCAAGTCTTGGTACATTCTAGTACCTTCATGATAAATGGAGTATGCTAACTCGTGTGCTTCTCAAAATATTTGTTGTCTTAAATCAGCTTGATTTGGTATGCATATCTGATTGTTGAACCAGAGCGTACCTTGATCATCAATGTGGGAATGCTTAACTTTTTCCTGCCGCACTTACCCCTTGATTCCCTTTATGTCAAAACCATTTTCTTGTGCTATATTGATTTCTTCCTCAAGAGTGGGTGTAATCTCTAGGGTATTCAGGCTCACCACGCCACAGAATATCCAATTGAGCTTGGCGAACTTTTCTTGAAGCACGGGGTTTGTAACTTCAATCACTGTGTTCACCATACCTGGCTTCTTATTAATTGCCTTGGCGATCATGTTAGTCTTCTCCTGGATGATAACTGATTCTGAATTTAGGTTCTTAACTAGCTCAAGTCATTTTCTTCGATGGGGTAGCTTGGCCACATATAGCTTCATTACCTTTTGTGACCATGGGTGCTACTTGTGCAACATTCCGGGCATAAGATCATATCCTTGACCCGTATCATGAGGAATATGACATGCTCACATGTACTTTTGTAAGTAGCGCATTGTTGTGGCTAAATATGCAAGAGAATGGCAAGTGTTTATGATATCACCTTGTCCCGTGTGGAGAAGATTTGTCTTGATAACTACTGTGAAAATTGTTGATCCAGAGCTTCCCTCTTTTGAGGTATCCCTTCACGACCTGTCAGTCTTTGCACCATGCTAAGGTGTATATCTGACTTTCTTCTTCTTGCATATCTCATAGGGATTGCTGTGTTCTTACCTTAATTCAGTGGATATGATCCGCTTATCCATGAACACAGCCGTACCCACGTGCGAGTGGCTCGCATGAACTAGGCTGCATGCTAACAACATATGCGGACATAGGTGTACTGAATAATTGACTTCTGAGGCAGACGTATCTCCTTTCTTAAGAACAGTCTATGCTTCTGACCAAACTGTTGTGGGACTATTCTTTGAGGCATACTCTTAGATGCGGCCAACTTGAGGTAGGGTAGACTAATGCTGGTGATTTTCATGGTGGCGTGCTGAAGAAAATTGAATATCTTACATTGGAAACTTTCCATTGTAGCGTGCTGAGGAAGATTGGGTGCCTTACGCCGGAAGCTTCTGCTTTATCTGACTGTCGATCCCCTGTATGAAAGTTTATCCAAATATCCTTTTTATTGGGTACTGGCAGATTCTGGCTTCCATCCAGAGTATTTCGGGATGCTCCTTGGAAAGCATATCCAAAAATTACCCATAACGGGACTCGAGCTCTCCGTATGCCATACCTTTAATTGATGATGTATCATTGGTGCTGAATATAGTCTATCTTCCTGCTGGTTGGATCATTGCCAATGTAAGGGTTGCACAACTGATGTGGACTTGATGCTGACAATTAATCCAAGATAGTATTTTTATTCGAACCAGGTGTTCCTCAACAAAATGTGGTTGGCTGAAAACTCCATATGGTTTAACTGTGCTTCAAAACCTTTGCAATCCTCATTGATTCTTTGGGTCAGGTATCAAGTTGATGAGCAACATCCATAAGGGGAAAATAAGGTAACACTGAAGAACCGAATAAGAGGCAAATGAAATTGCTTAACCAAGCAAAGGGAAATAGCGCGTAAAATGCATTAAAGATCACATACAGGCAAGATCACATTTTATTGCTACTCATAGCAATCTACAACTTGCAAGAGAATTACAACTTGTGCAACACAACCTTCACAAGAACTTAGGTACTACGATCTAGTTATGCTGAGGCAGAGTACTGGAAGGTGGAGGAACTGATGGAGGGTTTGATGGAGTCAAGGCTATGCCAAGTGCTCTTCTGGCAGGAGTTCCATCTCTGACTAGCTCACTGATGAATACATGCTCGGCGATCATGTAGCGGGGCATGAATGGCACAGTCACATCATCATCTGAGTGAGTGGGAGGGAACCATACTCGTCTGGGGTTGGGTGTTAAAGTAGGGTAGTTGTGGAAAGCATGGTTCTCTTTCATCTCCCTTTCTTGGCGGCGAATACCGGTAAGGGTTGACAGAGCAGCGAGTTGGATGGCACGATCCGGGGTAGGAGCATATCCACCATGGAGACTATAGGTGTGCCTACCGATGGGTAGGTTGGCTATCAAGAAGACATTGGCGTGATACTCGAGTACCAATCCTGCAAGTGGTGTATGGAAAACTTGGTACCTTAGCATCTCTCCACTGGGATAGAGATGACGCCAAACACCGAAGAGCAAATATGTGAAATTGGAAGGTGCAGGAGCTGGGTTGTAGTGGATCGGAATAGATGCCATCTACACTCACATAATTGAATGGTTAGTGCGAAAATAATAAGTCTATATGCATGCTATGCGGAAAACAAATGCAGCAATTAAAACACACAACGAAAACAAGCTAGACTCTAGACTTAACGATAGTCTAACGCCCAAGCTAACTAAGGTGTCCTATAGTCAGTTCGGCTCTGGTACCAAGTCTTGTCGCACCCCAGCTCAGCGAACCGGATGCCCTGTGTTCCAGCCTAGAGATCAATGTCTTCTGGAAACACAACACAACTTGGTATAGAACAGAACAACTCTTTATTGCAATTACTAAGGGTACAAGGGTTCGGGTATTACAATATTTAGTGAGCCAAGGTGGCACTCTGTCTACAGTAACAACATTGTTACTTGAGCATGCTCGTGCCTTTATTACTAACAGCAGAACAAATTGTAGCAGCGGAACAGCGTGACGATGATGGACTCCACTCCAAAGGGACACTGCTGGGACACTTCCTAGTTCGCAAACTCGAAATCATCAAAGTTCGCAAACTCGGAATCGTCGAATAACACTGTGTGTGTTACGGGCCCACGTCACATATGGATGGGATTAGGATTCTTTTATTCTACATCCTTACTCTGGGTTCTAGACTTCTCTTCTCTTCAGGTTATAGATTTTGCTAACTCTAGGTTCTTGTGATGACTTCATTCCGGAGATCTGATTGTCCTCGCTACTCTTGTGATTCACCAGAAGATTCCGAGAATACCCTCCGATATTCTCCGAGACACTTTGAGCCTACCGCTTTTGCAATTCCTTGCCACCGATAATTTCTGGTGGTTAACCGTATACCATTGCCGCTCATACATTCATACCATTGCATTTGTTAACCAACCCTGTTGTTTTACATAGAATGTCAGGCTCTGAAGATTCGCCACCCTATGTCACTGCAATGATGCAGCAATTCGAGTTGAACCGTGAGTTCATCGAAAGTTTAGTGGTACGTTTGGGAAACAACAATGCTTGTCAGGAGCCTGGCCCGATCTCACTTCAAGATTTCATGCGCCTTAACCCAACCACTTCCCGTAATTCATCTGAGCCATTGGATGCCGATGATTGGCTCTGTGACATCACCTTCGAGATGGAGTCGGGTAATGTTGCCCATGTGAGTTACATCACATTTGCGGCGTACCATCTAAAGGGTCCAACTTGCCTACCTTGTGACACTCTTACCATACCATCGACATACCCTCGGGTCATGTCCTAGGGAAGAAATATTGGGCCCTGTGTCACCCCGTGACACTGCCACCTCGTGGCTCAACTATCCCAAATGGGTATCTGCGCAAATATACCAGCCCAGGCTCCCAAGATTAAACATCGCTTATTGAGCCAAGGTAGCATGAGTGTATAACCTTCCATCTTTGGTGACATTAATAAAAGGCATAAAAATAGACCAAGCTAGGGCCCTCCCATAAAGGAAAATGTGGTTACACTTGTGAGTTCGGTTCAGTGGCACTATGACTTGATCAACCAATGAAGGAATTATATTATCCAGTTTACTCAGGTGATAACAACCCTTCAATTTTTACTTATAAAAACATGATCAAAGTCATAGCAATAATAAACTCACCATTCTGAAGAATATCATAACTATGTTATTTCTATACTTTAAATAACATAACAACATTTTATGTTGATTCATGACTATTTTAAACATGTAAGCTACAGGTCACATCAAACATAAATACTAACATGGCAGTAGCATGTCAAAAGTTCATGTCAAAATAATCATGAATAACCATGTCCAAATATTGTCAAATTAAGACAAATAGCATTTTAAAACCATGGCATTGCACTGTCATCATGCAAATGGAGGTGGTGGCTTGCCTTGGGGTTGAAAGATTCATTGAATGGAAGTGCGATAGCCTCACGGGAAGATTTGCCGGAATAGCACTTCTCCGGAAAAGGGCTATAGATAGCAGAAGGGCAAAAGTGTCATTTTTAGTATGTGATAACATCATGAAAGTGACTCCATTGGAACGAGCTCAGAGAAAGATGAACATGGGCTTTGGAATTACCTGATTTGGAGTTACGATTGAAAAGTTATTGACGTTTGACTGTTAGGGGCATTTCTACAAAAAAAATATTTGCATCCAGGTCCTTGATGAAATTCGTGTGGAAAAAGAGAAAAATACACTGTTGAACCTGGGCCGCATTGAGCAGTTGGGCCGAGCTGTTGCTGGACCGATGGTGCCTTTATCTCAGAAGACACCTCCCTAAGCTGACGCGCTGGCCCAGGCCAATCCCTTCGCTGGCTGACGGGTGAGGTCGCAATGGGCGTGAGTCCCACTGGTCAGATCCTTCTCCCTCATCTCGCTAGGTAGAGGAGATGGCTCGGCCACGGCGATTGCCGGTGACTAGGGCCACCATTCCTGCCGCTGAGCTCACCAGCATGCTTAGGATGACGCTGTGCCCTGTACAAGCTATGTCACGATCGCCGAGGTTGGCAGAAGTGAGCTAGGCTTCAACTCCCGCAGTAGTCAGAGATGGTGGTGACGAGGACGATGCTATGATAATCCCGAGGAAAAGCTTGGTTGCGGGAGATCTTCCTGACGACGAGGGGGTCTTCCTGGAGGGCTGAATCGGTGGGAGGAGGCTCAGAGGGGTCACCATGGTTGAGGGCCTAAGCGGCGGCCTTCTCACCAGAGGTAGAGAAGATGAGCTCAAGGGCTCAATTAGCTTGGTCAAAAGAGCTTTGGGAGTGAGGAGAGGAGAGTGGTGAGCTCGCAAGGCTCAGGGAACGGCTATTTATAGCTAGACACTGGGAAGGGATGAGGATAGCCGCGGTGATCTGCTGGCCAAAGCTCCAGTGCTCGGATGCGACGGGTTGGAGGTTTGCGGCCATCGGGGAACATCACGAGGAAGCAGTGGAGCTGCACTGGTGATCTCGGGAGAGATCGGCTTGGCTCCATACGGCGGCGCTGTTCGGGAATAGTTGCAGGCCGGCGGAGCTCCTCGTGGCATGGCGAGGAAGCAGCCAAAGGAGAATAGGTGACCCGACGGCGTACGTGGATGGTGCGGAGCTAGTCGGTATGCTCAGACAAGCTCTGGCTGGCCAAAGCTCGATGTCCGACGAGACCCGTCACGTAGAGCACCATTTTTGCGTGCCCGATGTGTGGTCACCATGTCAACTTGTGTTCTGGCATGAGTCTGACTGTCAAACCTTGTCTGTTATGTGACTCAGTGCTCAATGAGTTGACATGAATGGCTGGAATCAATTAGAGAGCTTGGAGTTAAAGATTTTGTCCTGCAAACGATTCTAGACAGAAACTTTGGTGAGTTTTCATGGATAACTGGCTAGCAATGATATACCAAGGTGAATATCCTGGTAAATTTTTAGGTCATTTGAGAAAATATTGAAGGTACTTCCTTCACAAAGCTTTGTGCCAGCCAGAAACTAGTTTGAATTGTTGGGATAAAATGGCTTGGTGGATTGAAGTGAAACTTGGCATGTCGAGATGATCTAGGAGGGTGAATGCACTAGTTAAATGTCAAATTATTTGAGCATATTTTGAATATAGTTCCTTCACAATGCTCATTCTTGGACAGAAAAAGAATTCAATAAAATGTTTGGCATAAAATCTTTGAATGATAAGCTTGATTGCAATGTTGTTAGTATGAATTCTATGAATATCCATGATGCTAATGATATGCAAAGCCATAAGCTTGGGGATGCTATATTTGATGAAGATGATATTTTTAGTCCCCCAAGTTTTGATGAGCAAATTTATTATGATGAAAGTATGCCTCCTATTTATGATGATTATATTGATAAAAGTGGATTTTGAGAGGTCACAACTTTATTTAATGATGATTCCACTATTTTGGAAGAGGTTTCAATTGATTGTGAAAACAAAGTTGCATATCTATGATGATTATTGTGATGACATGTATGCTATAAAAAATAATGATAAATATGAAACTTGTCATCATGATTTTAATTTTCAATTGGATTATGCCAATCAAGTATCTCATGATAGTTATTTTGTTGAGTTTGCTCCCACTATTATGAATGAGAAGAAATTTGCTTATGTGGAGAGTAATAAAATTTCTATGCTTGTGGATCACGAAAATAATGCTCTATGTGAAATTTATATTGTTGAATTCATTCATGATGCTACTAAAAATTAATATGAGAGGGGAAGATATGCTTATATATATTTCAACAACACCAAGTTTCCTCTCTTTATGTTGAAAGTTTTGAAGATATTTTGTTTTTCCTTCCTATGCTAGTTGATTCTTGCTCCCATAAACTATTTGCTCACAAAATCCCTATGCATAGGAAGTGGGTTAGGCTTAAATGTGCTAGTCATATGCTTCATGATGCTCTCTTTGTGTTTCAATGCTTTACTTTTATGTGATCATCATTGAAATCATCATGCCTAGCTAAAAAGGCATTAAAGAAAAGCGCTTGTTGGGAGACAACCCAATACTTATACCTTCTGTTTTTGTGTGTTCACATGATTAAGCTACTGTGGTAATCCTGTTTTATATGTTTTATTTCAATAATGTGCCAAGTAAAGCCTTTGGGATAGTGTGGATGATAGTTGACTCGATTCTATGCAAAAACAGAAACTTTTATAGAGCATTGGGTTACAAATTGTTTACGTTGTCCTAATTTTTCATAATTTTTGGAGGTACAGAAGTATGGTTTTTAAATCGCTCACTACATGCTGTTCTGTTTTTGACAGATTCTGTTTTTGGTGCATAGTTTGCTTGTTTTAGTGTTTCCATAGCTTATATTGAGTAATATAAATTGTGGAAATGATAGCATACAGTAGGAATTATGTGAGAACAATTATGAATCTTGTCTTGACAGTACCTAAGTGGATGATTTATTTTTATCATACTAACCTATCTCACAAGTTCCGTTAAGTTTTGTGTGATTGAAGTTTTCAAGTTTTGGGTGAGATATCGATATGAGGAGAATAAGGAGCGGCAAGGCCCTAATCTTGGGGATGCCCAAGGCACCCCAAGATGATATTCAAGGAAGACTCAATCGTCTAAGCTTGGGGATGCCCCAGAAGGCATCCCCTCTTTCGTCTTCAACATTATCGGTAACCTTACTTGGAGCTATATTTTTATTCGTCACATGATATGTGTTTTGCTTGGAGCATCATTTTATTTTAGTGAGATTTTCTTGCTGTTATCAATAATCAAGTTTTGTATCTTTTAATTCAATAAAATGCCAATTATAGCCTTTACCATGCTCAGTTTGCAAGTTTATGTGTTGCTGCTTGAAAACAGAAAGTTTTCTGTTATGTCCTGAATTTTTGTGAATTTTCAGAACATGATAAAAATCTGAAATTTTTACACAGTAATCATCCATGAGTTCTCTGTCACGTGGTAATTTTTCAGAATTTTTGGAGTTAGGGAAGTTTGAATTTTAAATCCCCCTTTACAGACTGTTCTGTTTTGGCAGATTTCGGTTATGGTTGCATTGTTTGCACATGTTTGCTTGTTTAATGGTTCTATTTGTGGATAGGAGTATTAAATATGCAGAGGCATTTAGTAGGCAATGTTTAATTATAATTTTTGTGATTTGCTACAGTAGAGAATGTTAAGGTTTTGAGTTGATTTATACTAACTTATCTCACGAGTTCTTGTTGAGTTTTGTGTGGATGAAGTTTTAAGATTTAGGGAAACCGTGATATGAGAGTTATTAAGGGCAAAAGCTCAAGCTTGGGGATGCCCAAGGCATCCCAAGATAACATTCCAAGAAGTCTCAAGCAACTAAGCTTGGGGATGCCCCGGTTGGCATCCCACCTTTCTTTATCAACACCTATCGGTTAGCCTACGTTTTTACTTGTTCACATGTTATGTGCTATTCTTGGAATGTCACTTTATTTTGTTTTTCTTGCTGTTTGAATAAAATAATGAGATCTGAAATTTTTAAATGAGAGAGAGTCCTCACATAGCTACCTATTTACTTAACTACTCATTTGATCTTCACTTATATCTTTTTGGAGTAGTTTGTCATTTACTCTTGTGCTTCACTTATATCCTATGAGTAAATTGTGAAAGAATTGAATATCATAAAGTTGACATTATATGTGCTTCATATGCTTGTATGATGTCTAGTAGTAGTTTCACATTTGGGTTAGAAAGTGAAATCTATTGAAGCTTGACAATCACAATATTGGTCATGCAAGCAATTCATGAATGATTAGTATAAGGAAGAGAACTTTCACATATAAATATATTATCTTGGACATCTTTTATGATTGTGAATACCCATTAATTATTTTCAAACTTGAGCAAATTAGGTGAAGTTGGACCAGGAAGACAACGTAATGAGTTATGTTTGGGTATATTTGCATAGAAGTTATATTGTTAGGGATCCTCCAACATGTGGTGCTTGCTTAGGATCTTTTGCTAGCCAAAAATTCGTACTAAGTAGAGATACTACTTGTGCATCCAAAAACCCTTAAACCTAGTTTCTTTCCATGAGTGTCCACCATACCTACCTATGGATTGAATAAGATCCTTCAAGTAAGTTGTCTTCGGTGCAAAAAGCAATAAAAATTGCTCCTAAAATATGTATGATCTTTTATTACAAGGGAAAATAAGCGTTGTACGAACTTGTGATGGTAAAGAAATAAAAGCGACGGACTGCATAATAAAGGTTGCTACCACAAGGGGCAATATAACGTGACGTTCCTTTGCATTAAGGGCTTGTGCATCCAAATATAAAAATCGCATGACAACCTCTGCTTCCCTCTGCGAAGGGCCTATCTTTTACTTTTATGTATCTACTTTTATGTATTTACCTTTATGCAAGAGTCAATAAGTATTCATTCTCATTTCAACCTTAATTATTCTCTAGTTGGCAAGCATCATGTGGTGGGGAAAGATCCAGGCACATATGGCGAGTCAAATATATTTGATCATGATTTATTATTGTTGACAATTATCTCTATGATAAATAAGTTGGGAGGCGAAACACTAAGCCCCTATCTTTCTCTATGTTCGATGGATGCATGCCATTTGTTCTAAAAATTTGCTTTTAGTACTAGCAATCATAGAAGACTATATGATAATTGAGTATGTGTAGCTCTTACTTAGACTTTGTTGAAATTAAGTTGAATTGCAATTGTTTGGTGACTAAGAACATAGGTTGTTAAGTTTCAAGAGATTGCATTGTTTGAACCATAACATGTGAATTGATTGCTACTTTATCATGATGAGTTTTATGAGAAAGAGTTGCTGTTATGATGCTAGGAAAAGTGATTGAAATTATCATTGATCAAACTTATGCACTATGCTAGCATTCACACTTCATAAATTATTTCTTTTATCATTTACCTACTCGAGGACGAGCATGAATTAAGCTTGGGGATGCTGATACGTCTCCAACATATCTATAATTTATGAAGTATTCATGCCATATTTATTATAGTTTTGTATGATTCTGGTGCACTTTTATATGGCTTTTATATGATTTTTATGGACTAACATATTGACCTAGTGCCCAGTGCTAGTTGCTATTTTCTGCTTGTTTTTGGTTTTCCAGAAAATCCATATCAAATGAAGTCCAAATGCAGTGAAACTTTTTGACGATTTTTTCTGGAAGGAAACAGACCCAGGAAGCTTCGGGGGAGCAGCAGAAGACCCACAGGGGCCCCACAAGCCACGAGGGCGCGCCACCCCCCCAGGCGCGCCCTGGTGTCTCATGGGCCCCCTGTGGCACCTCTTTGCGTGATTCCAACGCTGAAAAATCCTATATATTCAGAAACCCCCGAAAGTTAACCTAAATGAGTTTTTACGCCGACGCAAGCCTCTGTACCTCCACGATCTCATCTACAGCCCTTTTCTGGCACCCTGCCGAAGGGGGGAATCATCACCGAAGGCCATCTTCATCATCCCGGTGGTCTCCATGATGAGGAGGGAGTAGTTCACCCTCGGGGCTGAGGGTTTGTACCAGTAGCTATGTGTTTGATCTCTCTCTCTCATGTTCTTGATTTGGCATTATCTTAATGTATCGCGAGCTTTGTTAATATAGTTGGATCATATCGTGTTTCTTCCCTCTGTATCCTTGTTGTGATGAATCGAATCTTTTCCCTTTGAGGTTTCGTTATTGTCAGATTGAATATTTTAGATTTGAGAACACTTGATGCATGTCTTGCATATGAATACCCATGGTGACAATATGGTATTATATTGATTCACTTGATATATGTTTTGGCACTCAACTCGCGGATTCCCGCGGTGACATTGGGGTAATCTATGCACAGGGGTTGATGCACGTTTTTATTATCTTTTCTCCGATAGAAACTTTGGGGTGCTCCTTGAAGTTCTTTGTGTGGACTGAATATTATGATTATGAAGTTGTTTGATGCATATCGTATAATCAACTCATGGATACTTGTGATGACATTGGAGTATCTAGGTGACATTAGAGTTAGTTGATGTGTATCATATGGTGTTATTTTAGTACGAACTCTAGGGCTGTTTGTGACAATTATAGGAATGGCTCAATAGATCGATCGGAAAGGATAACTTTGAGGTGGTTTCGTACCCTACAAACAATTTCTATCTTATGTTCTCCGTTAATAGGAACTTTGGAGTGATTCTTTATCGCACGTTGAGGGATTATTATATGATCCAATTATGTTAGCATTGTTGAGAGATTGCACTAGTGAAAGTATGAACCATAGGCCTTGTTTTCAAGCATTGCAATACCGTTTGTGCTCGCTTTTGTTACTTGCTACCTTGCTGTTTTTTTTAGATTATAAAAACTTATATCTACTATCCATATTACACTTGTATCACCATCTCTTCGCCGAACTAGTGCACCTATACAATTTGCCATTGTATTGGGTGTGTTGGGGACACAAGAGATTTCTTGTATTTGATTGCAGGGTTGTTTGAGAGAGACCATCTTCATCCTATGCCTCCCACGGATTGATAAACCATAGGTCATCCACTTGAGGGAAAATTGCTATTGTCCTACAAAACTCTGCGCTTGGAGGCCCAGCACGAGTCTACAAGAATAAGTTGTGTAGTAGACATCAATACCCTCCAGATGAGGTGAGTCTGGGCCCTGGCCATTGCCGCGGTAAAATGAAATAAGGCGACTAAAGGCACGTAGGTGGAAGCCTCAGCTGGAGAGCTGGGTGTTCTGTTCCACTTGGCCGATTAGGACCTGACTTCTGGGTATTTGATCCGAGAATGCCACTGGCATATACGCACTAACCGCCATGCAGGATAATGGTTTATGGGGCCCTCGGCGTCATCAGTTCCTTACCGAAGGCTTTCCAGATGTCACAGTTCAGAGATGCGGCATGGAAGGTGCAAGCCATCCTGGAAGAGATGGGCTTGGACCACCGACCATGTGCGCAACGTGCCTTGGAGTGCTTACGGTGAGCGGCCGAACAACCCTTCATGCTTAGGATGTAGACCGGCAGGTGACCTCTCTGGAAAGCTGATGTAGGACTTCGGCACGTTGATCATCTGAGGCCAGGCAGGCCCGCGGAAAAGTATGTCCGGCCATAGGTTAATCGAGCGTGTCGGGCAATGTGGTGCACCCCTGCAGGGAAGACAAAACTATTCAAATACACTTGGAGATGTATCCCGATCATAGCCAACTTGAACCAGACACTTAATAAAATACACCAAGATAATAGAAAGAAATGCCCAAGGACCGCTTCCTCACAGTGGGTCAAGGAAGGATCTCAGGGTAGTGTATTGTTGTGATGTTTACTTGCACTCGTGTGCGCTCTTCTCTTTCCGTGCTGCGAGATGCTCTGTTTCTCTTCTAATGCTGCAAGATGATGGTACTTTATGTTACATAGAGCTTCTCCCCTTATTCTGGCATTTCTGCCTTATAGTCCATAGATATTACCCCATTCGTTTGATACCGATGCATATGTAGCATAGTTCTGATGTAAGTCTTGCGAGTACTTTGGATGAGTATTCACTATTGCTTTGCTATTTTTTTCGTTCAACCCAATTGCTGCTATTAGATAGTAGCCACTCGGATGCAGGTGTTCCTGACACTGGTTACTACTTGGAGTTCGACGTCGATGAGTTGTTCGGAGGTCCCAGGCAGGAGGCCTGCACCTTTGGGGAGAGTCATCGTTTTGTTTCTGCCTTCTTCAGGCGATCTAGTAAATTTGTCTGTAGTCAGACCTATCTCTGTTGTAATATTGGGTCTTATGACCCTATTTGTAATATTTGGTTAATTGTTTATTTTGTGTCGTAGAGTTGTCTTGTGATACTATAGTGAAGTCACCGTTCATGAACGTGCATGTTGCGTGTATGATTAGTGCATGATTATGAATGGGGGCGTCACAAGTTGGTATCAGAGCCAACTGCCTGAAGGAGCCCCCAAACATCTTGGTCGATGCTGAGTCTGGTCTTGAAAAACTATTTTTGAACTAATCGGTGCGTTGTGTGGGTTACGGGCCCACGTCGCATATGGATGGGATTAGGATTCTTTTATTCTACATCCTTACTCTGGGTTCTGAAGTTCTCTTCTCTTCGGGTTATAGATTTTGCTAACTCTAGGTTCTCATGATGACTTCATTCCGGAGATCCGATTGTCCCCGGTACTCTTTTGATTCACCAGAAGATTCCGAGAATACCCTCTGATATTCTCCGAGACCCTTTGAGCCTACCGCTTTTGCAATTCCTTGCCATCGATAATTTCTGGTGGTTAACCATATACCCTTGCCGTTCATACATTCATACCATTGCATTTGTTAACCAACCCTGTTGTTTTACACAGAATGTCAGGCTCTGAAGATCTGCCACCCTATGTCGCCGCAATGATGTAGCAATTCGAGTTGAACCGTCAGTTCATCAAAAGTTTAGTGGACTGTTTGGGAAACAACAATGCTTGTCAGGAGCCTGGCCCGATCTCACTTCAAGATTTCGTGCGCCTTAACCCAACCACTTTCCGTAATTCATCTGAGCCATTGGATGCCTATGATTGGCTCTATGACATCACCTTCAAGATGGAGTCGGCTAATGTTGCCCATGTCAGTTACATCACATTTGCGGCGTACCATCTAAACGGTCCAGCTGTTCAATGATGGGAAAGCCACAGGCATATGTTGCCTGTTGGAACAGTCACCACCTGGCTTGAATTCCAGACTGCCTTCCATGCACGTCACATTCCTCTCAGACTCTTGGACAGAAGAAGAAGGAGTTCCGCAATCTCACTCAGGGCACGATGACAATGGATGAATATGAGAGGGTATTCCTTAACCTATCTCGCTATGCTGAAGATGACGTCTCCACTGACGCACACAAGCAGGAGAACTTCCGTGAAGGACTGCATCCTAATTCGAAGCTTGCACTTAGTCTCCATGAGTTCACCGACTTTGCAACACTTGTCAACAAGGCCATTCAGGTAGAAACTAGTCAGGCAGAGCACCAGGAGTCACTCAAGCGCACTCAAGACGTTGGTTTATCTTCGGGCCCATCTACTCAGAAGTGCCGAGTATGGACTCCTCACAATGTTTATCACCAACCTGCCCCAGAACCGAGGCCATCTTATGTTGCACCTCATCAGCCTCCGCCGCCGAGTCTGCTTAGAAACCAAGGTGGACCGCCCAATACTATGACCCCTCCCCCTAATGATGGGTTGTGTTTCAAGTGTGGTCAGCCAGGACATCATGCTATCAACTGTCACCTGAATCAGTCTCAGAATGCACCAGGTCATCAGCCCCGGAACTTTAATGCCCGACCGCCAGTAGACAGTCATGGTTATGTCAACCATGTCAAGAGCAAAGAAGCTCAGCAGGACACTAATATCGTGATGGGTAATCTTCCCGTTAATTTAATTTCAACTTTTGTTCTCTTTGATCCAGGGGCATCACATTCCTTCATGTCCAGAAATTTTGCGCGTACCCATGATATGTCCTTCGAGGAAATGAACTTCCCCATAGTAATCCAGTCACCAGGAGCTAAATGGCAAACTACTATGGTAAGCCATAATAACCACATTGTAATTGGAGGGATAGTATTCCATGCTTCCCTCATCACACTCAAGGCCTCTGACAAAGACATCATTCTCGGTATGGATTGGCTAAAAAACCATAATGCTTTGATCGACTGTGCCGCTAAAATAGTCCAACTCACACACCCTTCCAGCCAGATAGTAAACTACTAAGCCCAAATAGTCCAGAGTGCCGAAAACCAGATATATGCTCTGAATGCTCTTAATGCATCACCGTTGGAAAACATCAAGAACATGCTTGTAGTCTGCGACTTCTAGGATGTCTTTCCAGAAGAACTTCCAGGCATACCCCCAGTTAGAGCTGTCGAGTTTGTCATCGACTTGAAACCAGGCACCGCTCCTATCGCCAAGCACCCATATAAGATGCTTCCACATGAACTTCTCGAGCTTAAGCAGGAACTCGAAGAATCACTTCACAAAAGGATTCATTCATTCCAGCTCTTCGGCATGGGGTTCCCCTTCGCTCTTTGTTAAGAAGAAGGATGGACCTAATCGTTTGGTTGTTGATTATCATCCTGGTAACCAGGCAATGATCAAGAACAAGTGTCCACTACCCAGAATCAATGACCTATATGATCAGGTCGCTGGGTCATCTATCTTCTCTAAGCTTGATTTGAGGTTAGGATACCATCCGATCAGAGTTCGCGAAGAGGACATTCCGAAAACAGCCTTCGCTACTCGCTATGGTTCATACGAGTACACCTTCATGTCCTTCAGCTTAACCAATGCTCCATCCACCTTCTCTAGATTGATGAACTACATATAAATGTAATACCATGACAAGTTCGTCGTGGTTTATCTTGATGATATTCTGGTCTATTCCAAGAATGAAGAAGAACATGCCGAACATCTTCGGCATGTACTGGAGAAGCTTCGTGAACATCAGTTGTTTGCCAAGTATTCCAAGTGCGAATTATGGTTATCTGAGGTGACCTATATTGGCCACGTGATTTCCGCCGAAGGCATTGCTATTAATCCAGAATGAGTTCAGGCTATTCTTAACTGGACTCCTCCGCAGACTGTCAAACAAGTCAGAAGTTTTTTGGGACTCGCCAGTTATTGCCGTCGTTTTGTCGAGAACTTTTTCAAGATTGCTAAGCAATTGACTAATCTGCTGCACAAAGAAAAGAAGTTTGAGTGGACACCTCAATGTCAGGAAAGTTTCCGGACTCTGAAGGACAAGTTGACTTCTGCCCCAGTGCTTGCTCCCCCGGATACTCACAAGGACTTTGTCATCTATTGTGACGCCTCTCGTCAAGGATTAAGCTATGTCATGATGCAAGAACATAAAGTGATTGCTTATGGTTCTCCCAGTTGTGTCCGCACGAAGAGAACTATCCAACCCATGATCTTGAACTTGCAGCAATGATCTATGCTGTAAAGTTATGGTGACATTACCTCCTTGGTAAGCATTGAGAGATCTACATGGACCATCAAAGTCTGAAGTACTTGTTCACTCAGTCAGATCTGAACCTTCGTCAGCAGAGATGGATGGAGGCAATTTCAGATTATGATGTCGGTATTTCTTTCACTCTCGGCAAGGCTAACGTAATGGCTGATGCCTTGAGTCGCAAGTCCTACTGCAACAACCTCATGGTGCAGCAATAGCAGCCCCTTCTTTACGAAGAACTTCGCAAGTTGAATCTCGAGATTGTTCCACAGGAATATTTGAACACCTTGGTCGTCGAACTAGATCTCGAGCACACCATTGGGACCATGCTGTTGTATGACCCCACAGTGCAGCGCATCAAGCACTATCTCGCTGAAGGAAAGCCCTCATGCTTCTCTGCTGATGATTAGGGCACCTTATTCTTTTGGGGTTGCCTTGTGGTACCTAAGTTCCAGAACTTGAGCGAGGACATTATGAAAGAAGCACATGATACGCCTCTGTCGATTCACCCTGGTAGCACCAAGATGTACCAAGACATTCGTCGGAGATTTTGGTGGAGTAACATCAAGCAGGACATTGCTCGCTATGTTGCTGAGTGCGATGTTTGTTGTCGCATCAAAGCAGAACATCAGAGACCTGCTGGAACTCTGCAATCTCTTGCTATTCTTGAATGGAAAGGGTACAAAGGCGAAATGGACTTCATCACTGGATTTCCCAGATTGCAGAAGGGTCACGACGCTATTCTTGTCGTCATTGATCGATTCTCCAAGGTTGATCACTTCCTGGCCATCAAGGAAACCATCACTGCTAGTCAGTTGGTAGACTTATATGTTTTTAGGATTGTGTCACTCCACTGTGTTCTGTTGGAGATCAGCTCAGACCATGGCAGCCTCTTCACATCAAGGTTCTGTGAAAGCTTTCAGGAAGCTATGGGAACTCACCTGTCCTTTAGCACTGCTTTTTACCCCCAGTCCAGTGGTCATGTTGAAACAGTCAATCAAGTGCTCAAAGATATGCTCCACACTTGTGTTATCTCATTTGGCAAGAAAATGGGAGGAATCTCTCCCGTATGCTGAATTCTCCTACAACAATAGCTATCAGGCTAGTTTGAAGATGACACCCTTCGAAGTATTGTATGGACGAAAGTGCCAAACTCCTCTGAATAATTCAGAAACTAGGGAATGGCCACTCTACAGTCCAGATATTATCCAACACACCGAAGAGAAAGTCTGCATTGTTCGTGAACATCTGAAGACTGCTCAGTCTCGTCAGAAAAGCCAATATGACCGTCATCACAAAGAGATGGTTTATCAACTAGGTGAACAAGCTTACCTTCGTGTCACATAGATGAAGGGCATTCACTGCTTCAGAATCAAGGTCAAGCTAGCTCTGCGCTACATTGGTCCTTTTCACATTCTCGCAAGACATGGAGAAGTGGCATATCTGTTGGAACTGCCGTCGAACCTTTCTTAGGTTCACGATGTCTTCCATGTGTCACAACTCCGCCGCTGCTTCAAGGATCCTACTCGTGTAGTGGATCATGAAGTGCTTGATTTGCAAGAAGACCTCTCTTATCGACAATATCCGGTCCGCATTCTTGATCAAGCTGAACGTCGCACCTGTCAGAAGGCAATCAAGTTCCTTAAAGTCTAGTGGTCGAATCACTCTGAATATGAATCCACCTGGGAACGTGAAGATCGTCTTTGTGATGAATACCCCTCTCTCTTTCCATCTATCTCTTAAATCTCGGGACGAGATTTTCTTTTAGAGGAGGAGAGTTGTAACACCCCCATGTAATGATGCCACTGTTGCTCTACTAATCAATGCCAAGTTATCATGTTTATTTGCTAAATGCCACTTTGATTTAAATCAGCTTCAAATTTAAATTCATAAAGCAAGTTCAAAAAATTATTTATTCAAACAGTCAAACAAAAATGTTGGTAATATTACAAATAATCCCTAAGTAATTATCTTAAGGAAAGCAACATCACCTTAATTCCCAAAATGTCCCTAGCAACAGTTTTGTGGACCAAAAGAAATGAATAAAGCCATTTAAATTCTAAGTACAATTTTAAACATTTCCAAATGCCCTAAAAATATGTGAGCAGCTTCAAAATATTGTGTGAGATTTATTTGCAAAGTTTCATATTCAACAAAAATCATTTGGTGCCCTAGTTAATTGCAAAGCAGAAACAAAGATATGTGAACAGAAAAGATAAAAGAAAAAGAACAAGTGGTGCTACACACTTTGGCCCAACCGAAACAGTAGCTGGCCCAGCCCATTAGGTCGGTCGTTTCTCACCTCTCGCCCCCTCTCCAGTGCGTGTCGTGCATCCCGGCCGCCATGGCACCGATGCTTGATAGCGCGAAGCTATAGGGTGGCGCCGGCCCTACAAAAGCGCCCCGAGGGAACCCTAGCCCCCTCCTTCTTTTCCTCTCCTTCGGTCCAATCCACAGCGGCCCTGGGAGTTCGCCCGTGACCTCTTCGATCCACCGTCGCTGCCGCCGTGATGCCTACGTGGCCAAGTGCAGTGGCTCGCCACTCCGACGTGTCCAGTAGCTCCGCCGCGTCACGCCCGTCCTCGCCACCGAAGGAACCTTGCTGGGAAGCCCCAAGACGATGCCACGGCCCCATCTTCCTCACCATGGACAGATCGCTGCCACATCGATTACTAACGCTCCGGTGCTTCTCCGACCGCCCCGACCACCGTGTCGACACCGGGGTGAGCCGCCGCACCTTTTGCCCTATTTCCCCGCCGGATCCGTCCCTCCATGCGTGTCCTCCACCTGTGGCTAAAGCCGCCATCCGCCATGGACGCTAGCTCGACCTGAGCCCAGCTCAGCGTGCCCCCGCGCTTCGCCCGCAAGCTCCACAGGCCACGGCCACACCTTGCGCATGCGTCGCGCGCTCGTGCGCGTCCTCCTACGCCTCCACGTGTGCGGGTCGTGCTCCGGCCGTGCTCCGGCATGTTGCGCGCCGACCGGTTTAAACCGCCTCGGCTCAATGATATGTGCACCCAGCCTGATTACTTTAGGCACTAATGACTAGTTAACCCTAATCCCAGGCCTAATCAGTCACTGATAGTGGGTCCCATTTTATTAATCAATCTAAATAAAACCTCTAATTAAAACCACAGTCAATGACAGCTGTGTCCCACTGGACCCAGTTGACCAGTCAACTGTCCCAGTTGACTGCTGACTGGGCAGTCAACTGGACCCCACTGTTAGCCACTTGAACATATTGTTGGGTACACTTCTCTGTACCCATAACAATTTCCATTTATAATTTTGAAATAATATTAATTCCAGAAATTTCAGAAAATCAATAAAACTTTGAAAATTCATATAAAATAAACTGTAACTCGGATGAAAATAATTTATATATGAAAAATGATCAAAAATATATAACGAATCCGAATATGTCATCCTCATGCATGACCAACCCCTCTAACATAATGAACCTTGACATTTTGCTGTCAGATCAATCTAATGAATAGTACTTGAAGCTGGGGAAATATTCCCAAATAGTTTCCCTCTTCAATTAAAATGCTTAGTAATGCATTAGGGCATATCATGAACATATTTTGCCATGCCATGCATCTGTGTTGGATTTGTTTGCACTGTTGTTTATTTGTTTTCCCCTCCGTTGCTTCTTTTTGGTACACCCTGAGACTGCCGTAGAACCTGAGTACGACTACGCCCTGACAATCAGATTGCTACAGCAGAGCAACCAGGGAAGCTACTCCCCCCCCACCTGATCATTCCGATATTGCCTATTCTTTTCCCTACATTCATACATTAGGTATTGGTTTCGTTGTTGTTGTTCGGTAGATCCTATCTTGATGCATAGCTTGTTTTGTCGCCTCTCATTGATGCCTTACCTGTTATCCTACCATGCCCTACACTTCTGTCCGCGTGCCATGCTATACTACCAGACCGTGATCCCTCTGGGCGATGATCACGGGTATACTTATACTGTTATACAACATATGATACTACGGTGGACTCAAACTTTGGTGGCCTGTGACATGGAGCGAGATGGACTACTATGAGATGCCGATAAAGATGAAGACCGATACTGTATCCTTTTATTCATGTCGGGATGGCTGGGCAGGCGAATACCATTCTGGATGAGATGGGCCTCGGTCCCGAGAGCCCCCGCGAAAGATTCACTATTGGCGGAATGACAGGGCAGGTAGATACCCTTTGGATGAGGTGAGCCTAGGCCCTGGCCGTTGCCACGGTAAAAGAAAATAACACGACTAAAGGTACGCGGGTGGAAGCCTCAGCTGAAGAGCTGGGTGTTGTGTTCCACTTGACCGATTAGGACCTGACTTCTGGGTATTTGATCCGAGAATGCCACTAGCATATATGCACTAACCACCACACGGGATAATGGTTTATGGGGCCCTCGGCGTCGTCAGTTCCTTACCGAAGGCTTTCTGGATGTCACAGTTCAGAGTTGCGGCACAGAAGGGGCAAGCCATCCTGGAAGAGATGGGCTTGGACCACTGACCATGTGCACAACGTGCCTTGGAGTGCTTAGGGTGGGTGGCCGAACAACCCTTTGCGATTAGGATGTAGACCGGCGGGTGACCTCTCTAGAAAGCTGACATAGGACTTCGGCGTGTTGATTATCTGAGGCCGGGCCGACCCACGGAAGAGTGTGTCCGGCCATAGGGTAATCAAGCGTGTTGGGCAATGTGGTGCACCCCTGCAGGGAAGACAAAACTATTCGAATAGACTTGGAGATGTATCCCGATCATAACCAACTTAAACCGGACATTTAGTAAAATACACCAAGATAATAGATAGAAATACCTGGGGACCGCTTCCTCGCAGGGAGTCGAGGAAGGATCTCAGGGTAGTGTATTGTTGTGATGTTTACTTGGACTCGTGTGCGCTCTTCTCTTTCCGTGCTGTGAGATGCTCTGTTTCTCTTCTAATGCTGCAAGATGATGGTACTTTATGTTACATAGAGCTTCTCCCCTTATTCTAGCATTTCTGCAGTATAGTCCACAGATATTACCCCATTCCTATGATACCGATGCATATGTAGCATAGTTCTGATGTAAGTCTTGTGAGTACTTCTGATAAGTACTCACCGTTGCTATACTATTTTTTCCTTCAACCCGGTTGTTGCTATCAGATAGTAGCCTCTCAGATGCAGGTGTTCCCGATGCTGGTTACTACTTGGAGTTCGACATCGATGAGTAGTTCGGAGGTCCCAGGCAGGAGGCCTGCACCTTTGGGTAGAGTCGTTGTTTTGTTTCTGCCTTCTTAAAGCGATCTTGTAAATTTGTCTGTAGTCAGACCTAACTCTTTGTTGTAATATCGGGTCTTATGACCCCTGTTTGTAATATTTGGTTAATTGTTTATTTTGTGTCGTAGAGTTGTGTTGTGATACTACAGTGGAGTCACCATTCGTGATCTGGCATGCTGCGTGTATGATTAGTGCATGATTATGAATGGGGGCGTCACAAAGCCACTGGTCTGGCTTGGCATCGCTGAAGTACTTGTCCACGCTACGCATTATGAATGTCTTGGGGAAGGGGTGCGTGATCACTTCATAACCGAAACAGGGCGGGGCAATGCTTGTGGTGAGAGGTAGTCATAGTGCTCCTTCTTGTGAGCCCGGATGGCATCCTGTGCATCTAGTTGGTGTCCGAGGCACTCATGCATGGTGACGGGGCAAGTCGGGGGTGGCCCAGATCTTGCGGGGGCAAGCCGGATTGGCTGGTTGAGAGCGCTGGCCTCCTCCGCTCACTGCATGATTGCCCTTGGCTAGACAGTCTGACGGTTGTGCTGCCGCGGGTCTCCGGCTGCTGATAGTATGTCGTCTGTATTTCTAAGGTGAAGCAAAGACTCGCTGTTGTTCTCCTGCATCTCCATGGCGGTGCATAGCAGGTTTTGTAGATGGGCGATGAGCTCGATGCCTGGTTGACCCGAGGCCACATGGAGTCGGTCGACCAGGGTGGTTGTTGTGTGGTGGTTGCGAGCTACGGTATGGAAGACCTCAATCTCGTCGGGGTTGTCTCCTTTGATTGTGTTGCATGTTTCTCAGCTGTGGATCGCCATAGCCGCATCTTCTGCATGGGACCGGCGAGGTGGACGACCGTGTCGTTCGTGCTCCATGGTTTCCAGCTAGTTGACTTTCCATGAGGCGATGTCCTTCTTCTCCTTGTGGAGCCGAATCTATGCGGGCGTCGTGGCCTTGCGCACGGATTCCATGGCTTTTGTTGCTGGATCATCGCCCACTAGGGTCATTTTTAGAAGTCGAAGTGCGGCTGCGAAAGCCTCTTCTGCTGCAGGGTTTGGGACGGTGCCAGAGTTGGTGTTGGCATTGGCATTTTCAGCTCTGCTTGGGGACACCATGAGGACTTATTCCAGAGAGATTGCTCGGGGGCAGCCCTTGCCCCCTAACATGGTTGCCGATGGGCAGTTTCCTAAGCTATCGCAGTGGTCGGACGTGTGACCGTCCCAGAGGCAATCGCCGGACTCGTGGTCATTAAGCAGAGGGCAAGTCATGCACACCATCGCAACTAGATGGGAAGTCAGGGCGAGCAGGAGGGTTGATGATGTGTCCACGAAGTCCTCCAGCTGGGGGGGCTGGAGAGAGAGCGTGGAGTTCAGATGTGGGCTCCTGGCCGTGCTTGGGAGCTGCCTCCAGTGCTCGGAGTAGCATGGGGACGCGAAGATGGATATCGCCGTATCAGTCGATGATGAACTCTAGGCTTCCGAAGAGGATAGTTCAGTCGGCGAGTGGCAGGTTGGTGCAGACCCTACCGGCTTGTCGACGACGAATTTGAGGGTGACAAAGGTGAAGCTTTGGCCCAATTTGGATTGGATCTTCGGCTGGCACAACCCGTGCATGGCGTGCCAACTGACGGTACAGAAAACCGTCAGTAGGCCCGATAGGGTGGTGCACGAGACCATATGTACCAGTGGGGATTTTTCACACGAAGCATTTACCCAGGTTCAGACCCTCATCGTGGAGGTAATACCCTACAACTACTTGGATTTGATTGATGTATGGGTCGTCTCGTATGAGGGGGATACAATGGATACGGATATGAATCTATCGAGACTAAGGTGAAGATTGTTGGATTCCTCGAGCTACCCCATGGCCTCGCCTCATAAAGGGAGGCGAGGCCTAGGGTTACATGATTCCTTAACCGACCTAGAGCCCTGATCAGACGGGGAGTCCTCAACTTGCATGCCAAGATAATGATCTTCTAGAAGGCGGGCTTTCGGCGGGTGTCGGTGTAAAAACCGGCAGACCTCGGGGTAGGGGGTCCCGAGCTGCGGATCTCGGATTAGTGGTTATAGAGACGATGGAGACGGTGTTTACCCAGGTTCGGGCCCTCTCGATGGAGGTAGAACCCTACGTCCTGCTCTTGCTTATATTAATGGAGATGTATCGAGTACAGAGTTGATCTACCTCGAGATCGTAATGAGTGTCTAACTTCTAGGGCTAGGTGAGCGATATTGTGTTATGTGTCCCTTACGGGCTAAACCCTTTGGCTTATATACACGCCAGGGAGGGTACCTAGGGTTACAAAGTCGGTATCTAGAAGTAAGCCGGCTGCACAAATCTTGAAGTGTTCCGCAAGTCTTCAGTGGAGACAACCTTGATCCCGTCTCCAATGTGCGACCTCTGGAGTCCATCTTGATTTACGTACGGGGGTATATCGGCCCATCCGAGGAGGTGGGCCGGCTAGGCTAGCACCCCACTAATCCAGGACACCGTCAGTAGCCCCTGAACTGGTCTTCGATGCCGAGGTCAACGCCCATCATTTTCCGGAGTCTTGGCTCGATAGACAAGTTCCCGTGTTTTATTCTCCGACCAAATTTAAAGACTTCGGCCAACCCTTAGAATTCTATTGGGGCCCAATTTCAGATTTGGGAACCATGCTGCATAGGAAATTGGGCCTTTTTATGGAAAAATGTCAAAACGTCAGCCCCTTCTGCCCTTATTTATCAGGCGCGTTACCCTGGCTAGCGGCAGTTAGCATTCACCGTCGCAGCCAAAAAATCCCCCTCCCTTCCCAGCCCAAACTCGAGAGCCCGAACCATGGCGAGTGGTGAAGCATCGTCAAGGCGTCCTCATGGCCCCGATAGGGGGGACGGGGGGAGCTGCTCCGTCGCGCGCCTTCAATTAGAGCGCTTGGCGACACAAGGGTGCCTGCTGGACGCGGATCTGGCCGCTTCTCGTCCCGGACTAACATCCCTCGATGGTCAAGGCCATGCTGAAAATTACCCTTCGCCCCGAGGAGACGAACAGGTATGCTTCATGCCCTTCCTCCTCCGCAGCCTAGGGTTTCCAATCCACCCTTTCCTCTGCGGCTTGCTGGAGTTCTACGGGCTACAGCTACATCATCTTTCCCCAAATTTGATTCTACACATCGCGGGGTTCGTCGCGCTCTGCGAGCTACACCTCAGCTATCAGGCGCACTTCGGGTTATGGCGGAAGTACTTCTGTGTCGTGCCCCGCTCTTTGGCCGACAGGCTATTCGAGGTCGGAGGAGCCGAAGTCTGTCGAATCGACAAGACTGGCTATCCAGCAGGAACACCTTGGGAGGAGGCCGATTACTGGCCTTCCGCGTGGTTCTATATTACCGACGTCCTGTTGTATGAGCCAGTCCAGCCAGGCCTCCCACCTTTCTCATTGGATCCACCGAGGAAGCGTTACAGCTAGAGGCCGCTAAGTTCGGCTCAAGAGGAAGACGAAGCCGTGACCAGGTTGGCGGCCAAGGTGAAGCTCCTATCGAGCGCCGGTCTTACCATCGTTGACGTGATGGCGGTGGCTCTAGACCGAAGAGTCCAGCCTCTCCGGCAGCGCCAACATGTATTGTGCGAGTACAATGGGTCCGAGGACGCCTCCCGACCCATCAAGGGGGCCTTTATGGACCAAATGACCCTTGGCGCCGTCCTAGCCAGCATATACCAAGGGTCCGCCGAGGAGTTTGCCAAGCACCAGTTTCAAGACGGGCTGTCATATTACAACCCTACCGATATAGTAAGTTTCTATTTCGGGCTTATCTGTTTTACCCCGGGATCCTTAACACTGATCCGCTACATATCGGTTGAACAGAGGTGGAGGCGTTGGCTCGATGGGGTGAGCAGTCCGGTCCCTGAGCCAGAGTTGCACAGCCGCGCAGAAGACCCTCTCTATCACGAGGATGAAGACCTGGGGCTTATCTATGAAGGAAGGAGTTTTTTTCTGGAGAGCCTTGATGGCTCGAAAGTAGCGGTCATCCCTGACACGCCGGGGACGAGGCCGGCCTCATCGGTAACTCTCCCTTCCTCTAAGCGAAAGAGAGCCCCTCGTCCCCCAGTCTCCAGTCTTCTGACTCCTCTTCCAAAGGGGCAGCACTCCCAACTCCTACGCAGAGAGATGGTTCCAGAGGAAAGGGCACAACCAGAAGTGCAAGAAGCTCCGGCCGAGGTTACGGGGACCGGCGAAAGTGCTCCATCCGTCGCTAGGTAATATGTGGGTTTGTGTTGCAGAAAAAACACTTCGGATTCTAACATCCCTGATTATTTGCAGACAGCCTCCACCTCCCACCGTACATATGGGGGCCGAGGAGGGCACCGCCCCGCCTAAAGAAGCAGAGGTCCGAAATCCTGCGAGGGTTGACCCCGGAGCCGCCCAGCCCGAGGACTCAGCGACATCGGCCACTCCGTCCGAAATCCAATGCGCTGCAAATTATCACGGGCGAAAGGCTTCCTTGAACAATCCGGCTTTTTCGGACAGGGAGCTTAATGCTATTAGCGCAGTGGACGCATACCTCGGGGCGACCCGAGGTGCATTTGATGAGTCGCTGGATGTCCTGTTGCGAGGGCCGTGGGTAAGGCTTCAAGGACAAAAATGGCTAACAAGTATGGTAGTAGCCCCTAAGGCTTGGTACGAGCCCCTGGGGTCGAATCAAGACTTGAATGTTAACCCATAATCTTTGTCATAACAGGAAGCTCGTCTGAAGAATGAGCAATTGACCTTGGCCTTGGACCAAACAAAGGTGCAGCTTGACGCGGCGTTGTCTGAGGGTGAGCAGGTGAAGAAATTCACCAGAGAGGCGCACGGTAAGTGCTTATTTATTGAAGTGAGTAATGTCCGCAAAGTAGAGCTGACACCAGGTTTGCTTGTAGCAGCGGAAGCCCTGGGCCATCTCAAAAGAGATCTGAAGTAGGCCCGCGACGATCTGGCGTATGCTGAAGCGCAACGTCAGGCAAATCAACATGTTGTCATTCAAAGGGCGGGCAGTGTGAATGCGCTTAGGGCTGAGAATGCCCACCAAGCCCAGGAAATTGAGAGCTTAAAAGCTCACCAGGCTGCTGCAGAAGCAAAGAATCGGCGTACGGACGACATGATTTATGGTAAGTTATAAATCGCGACAGACATTTGTTATGTAACTTATCCGAGGAGATTTGTCATGCGAAATGTTGTTTGTGACAGCTTGCTTGACCGGCCTTCCTCCGGAGTCTCAGGGTCCAGTGTCCGAAGACATGAGTACCCGTCTATCCGAGGTACATGAAGGAACCCGGAAAGTGATGAAGGACATCCACCAGGTTTTATGGCCCGAGGTGGTGCCGGTCCCCGAGGACATGGCTGCGCTAGCCGAACAGCTGAAGCGCGGCGCCGGATCCAGGCGTGGAAAGTGTCAGCTTTCCGAGAAGGTGCGAGGGAGGCCTGGGCCATGGTGAAGACCCACTATACCGGTCTGAAGACGACAGAATTGGCAGAGGTGGGACCCATGGGGCCTGATGGGGAGGAGATCCCTACCAGCCAGGCATATGATAGTGTCATGCCAGCGGCGCGCCTCTCACAAAAGGATTGCGCTTTAGACACCCTGATAGACAGGCTAGACCGCATGTGAAAAATTGTTATATGACTTTATGTACCGAAGCATTTTATGTCATTTTTATCCATCCATTTTGCCGAACTCTGTCAGCCAGCCTTCGGCTTCCGCCTCCTCGGATAAAGTCCGAGGAGTGTCCCATACTACTGGCCGAGGTCATCGGACCAGATGTTTCAGGTGACTAGGCAATCGGGCTATGCGGCTCGAAAGACAAGAGGGTACCGGAAGGTTATGTTATATTACTATTTAATGTAAGAAACATCTTCCGCGGAAAATAGTTCTACCAACAGTTCCTTTCCTCGGGGTAGTGTGTCGAGCACACCCGTCCGAAGACAGATGACCTCGGGGGTAAAGCCCCTGGTCGGGGTTTGAAAAGACCCATGCCACATTATTCCTATGTCATAGCCGACCAATCCGCATTATAAGAACGCTAGCTTTCGGCTTTGTCCGTCTGAGGTACTACATCGGTTGACCCATGAGTAACAATCACAGCGGTGCTCCCTTTGCCCCCTAGCCGAAATATCGGGAATGTAAGGGGCAAGCACAGGAGCCAGGCAACCCAGCTTAGCCAAATCTTAAAGCGGATCGATACATATAGTGGCTTGAAAGACAATAGTTCATAAGGGGCGGTATAGCGTTTGTTTTGAAAAGAACATGCTAGATTGTCCTTGGGGTCATAAAAGAACTTACCGAAGTGAGGGATAAAAATGAAAAAAGATAAAGAAAATGTACAAGGTATTTACACGGACCGTATGCTTGGTTTCATGCATAGAAATGTCGGAGTAGCGCCGTGTTCCACGGGTGGGGCTCTAGTCGGCCATCCTCCGGATCTCGGATTCGATAAGCCCCTCCGACGAGTACTTGGTCGATGATGAACGGTCCGTCCCATTTAGGGAAGAGCTTATGTTTTTGTTTTTCGGGGTGTAATCTCATTACGAGGTCTCCGACATTAAATTCTTTGGCACGAACCTCTCTACCGTGGTAGCGTCGTGCCTGCTATTGATAAATAGCTGATCTAGCCCGTGCAACATTGCGCTCTTCTTCGAGAGCATCTAGGGCGACTTGCCGATCGAGTTCGGCCTCCAGTTCCTCATACATGCGCACCCGAGGTGCGTCACGTATGATATCGCAAGGGAGGACCGCTTCGGCGCCATACACAATGAAAAATGGGGTATACCCTGTGGACCTGTTTGGTGTGGTACGCAAACCCCATAATACGGAATCAAGTTCCTCAACCCATTTGCAATCGGCCTTTTTAAGGGAGCGAACGAGCCGTGGCTTGATTCCACTAAGTATGAGTCCATTGGCTCGCTCGACTTGGCCATTAGACTGCGGGTGATAGACGGACGCGTAATCAAGCTTAATGCCCATTTTCTTACACCATGCCTTGACCTCTTTGGCCGTGAAGTTGGTTCCGTTGTCTGTGATCAGACTGTGAGGGACACCGTAACGACGGACCACCCCTGAAATGAATCCGATGACCTGGACGGCCTCGGCCGAGATAACCGGCTTTGCTTCGATCCACTTGGTGAATTTGTCTACCATAACGAGTAGGTATTTGTTTTTGTTTGATCCTCCCTTGAGCGGCCCGACCATATCGAGTCCCCAGACCGCAAAAGGCCACGTAATGGGGATGGTGCGTAGGGCCGTGGGGGGCATGTGGCTCTGCTTGGCGAATACCTGGCAGCCCGGGCAACATTGTACTAATGCCGAGGCATTGGCATTGGCCGTTGGCCAGTAGAAACCGGCTCGAAAAGCCTTGCTGACCAAGGTCCGAGCGGTGGTGTGATGTCCGCTCATGCCAGAGTGTATCTCGCGAAGTACGAGTTTTCCTTCTTCCTCGGATATGCATCTCTGGAGGACGCCCGTTGTGCTCTTTTTATAAAGTTCCCCTTCATGAACCTTGTAAGCCTTAGACTGTCTTACAATCCGACGGGAGTCGGCCTGGTTATCAGGGAGCTCTTTTCGGAGTAGGTATGCGAGGAGCGGCTTGGTCCTTGGTGTGATAACTGCCATGATTTCATGTGCTGAATCAGTCTTCTGGGTGGTTGACCCACCTATGATACCATCGTCCTTGTCGGGCGGAGCCTGCTGACCGGCGTCGGTTGAGTCCGATGTGCCATTGCTGTCTTGACAGACTACGGATGGCTTAAAAAGCCATTCGAGGAAGGTGTTTTCAGGAACCTTATCCCACTTTGCGCCCAACCGGGCAAGTATATCTGCGGCTTGGTTACTATCTCGGGGTATATGGTGAAACTCCAACCCCTCAAACCTGGCCGAAATCTTTATGACGGCATTTCGATAAGCTGTCATCTTTGGGTCTTTGGCGTCGAATTCGCCAATGATTTGTGAGATGGCGAGGTTGCAATCACCTCGGACCTCGAGGCGTTTAACACCCATGGAGACCGCTATCTGAAGTCCGTGCAATAGGGCTTCGTATTCAGCCATGTTATTAGAGTCTGTGTACATGATCTGCAGTACATATCTAATGTTATCTCCCGTGGGGGACGTGAGCACCACGCCAGCCCCTAGGCCGGCAAGCATTTTGGAGCCATCAAAATACATTATCCAATGGGAGTAGGTACTGTATTCACGGGGGAGTTCAGCTTCGGTCCATTCGGCCATGAAGTCCGCCAACACCTGGGATTTAATGGCCCGACGTGGTTTGTAGATAATTTCAAAAGGTAAGAGCTCTATAGCCCATTTGGCGATGCGCCCCGTTGCATCTCTATTATTGATTATATCTCCTAACGGGATGTCGGATGCCACAGTCACCGCACACTCTTAAAAGTAGTGCCGAAGCTTTCGCGATGCCATGAAGACTGGGTAAGCTATCTTCTGATAATGAGGGTAGCGTGTCTTGCAGGGTGTTAAGACCTCGAACACGTAATATACGGGTTTCTGGACCTGGAACTTGTGACCTTCCATGTCTCGTTCAACCACAAGGACTGCGCTGACCACCTGGTTTGTGGCCGAGATGTATAACATCATTGGCTCGCAAACTCCTGGTGTTACCAGGATGGGATTGGTGGCGAGGAGGGCCTTGATGTCTTCCAGGGCCGCTGCAGCCTCCTTGGTCCATTTAAACGTCTTGGTCTGCTTTAACAGCCTATACAATGGTAAAGCTTTTTCTCCAAGTCGTGATATGAACTGGCTCAAGGCTGCCACGCAGCCCGCCAGTTTTTGTACATGCTTGAGCTCTGTAGGGATCTCCAAATGATCCAATGCTCGAATTTTGGCCGGATTGGCTTCAATTCCTTGGCTAGGTACAATAAATCCGAGGAGTTTGCCAGCCGGGACTCCGAAGACGCATTTCTCCGGATTAAGTTTTATTTGATACTCCCGTAAGCTGGCAAACGTGTCACGAAGGTTGTCGACCAACTGGTCGATGCATTTAGTTTTGACAACTACATCGTCTACGTAGGCCTCAATGGTCTTTCCGATGTGTTTTTGCAGGCATGTTTGAATCATGCGCTGGTATGTGGCGCCGGCGTTCTTTAGTCCGAAAGGCATTGTGTTGAAGCAAAAGGGCCCGTAAGGCGTGATAAATGCTGTTGCTGCCTGGTCCGACTCCTTCATATTTATTTGATGATATCCCGAGTAGGCGTCTAGGAAGCACAATGCATCGTGGCCTGCAGTGGCATCCACAATTTGGTCAATACGGGGTAAGGGGAAGGGGTCTTTGGGGCAAGCTTTGTTGAGGTCTTTGAAATCAACACACAACCACCAAGACTTGTCCTTTTTTGGCACCATGACCAAATTGGCTAGCCAGTCAGGGTGTTTTATGTCCCTGATGAATCCCGCCTCCAACAGCTTTGCCAGTTCTTCACCCATTGCTTGACGCTTGGGCTCGGAGAAACGCCGAAGTGTTTGTTGACGGGCTTATACCCTGTCAATATATTTAGGCCATGCTCTGCGAGCCTACGGGGTATCCCTGGCATATCGGAGGGGTGCCAGGCAAATATATCCCAGTTTTCCTTGAGGAAAGCGCGTAAGGCTTAGGCGACTCCTGGGTCGAGGTTAGCCCCTATGGACGCTGTTTTAGCAGGGTCCGTTGGGTGAACCTGAAATTTGATTATCTCGTCGGCCGGTTTGAAAGAAGTAGGCTTTGATCTTTTGTCGAGAATGATATCGTCCCGGTCGACCTCGGAGCGCAACGTGGTCAGCTCCTCGGCCGCAAAGGTTTCGGCGAGGGTCTTGAGGGCGAGGGATGCTGTTTTATTCTCGGCTTTGAGCGCTCTATCAGGATCACTTGAGATGGTAATGATCCCTTTCGGGCCCGGCATCTTGAGCTTCATGTAGCCGTAGTGCGGCACTGCTTGAAATATCGAAAAGGCGTCCCGTCTGAGGATGGCGTGGTATCCGCTTTTGAAAGGCGCGATGTGGAATGTAATCTCCTCGGAGCGATAATTGTCCGAGGTCCCGAATACTACGTCTAGGGTTATTTTTTCACTGCAGCGTGCCTCTTGTCCGGGGACTATTCCTTTAAAGGTGGTGGTGCTTCGTTCTATGCGTGATTTATCGATGTGCATTTTGTCCAGAGTGTCCTTGTATATTAGATTCAGGCTGCTACCTCCGTCCATCAGGACCTTGTGGAGGCAGCAGTGGTCCACAATGGGGTTGAGGACTAACGCCGCTGGGCACCTGTCCAAGGCAGACCTCGGCTGGTCGTTCTGAGTGAAGGTGATCGGCGTGTCTATCCACGCACCCTGAGGTGGTACCTGCCGGACGGCGTTGATTTCCCGCAGGGCCCGTTTGCGCTGATTATTAGACATAAAGGTCTCATAAATCATTAGGACCTTGTCTTTGTCCGAGGTATGTCCGAGGTGGCTGGAGGTGCCCGTCAAGAGGGCGAGTCCCCCTTTTGCCACCTGCCACAACACCCAGCAGTCACGAAGGCTGTGGGTTGGGCAGGAGTTAACTAATACGGCGTGGATCGGGCATGGCTTACCCAGGACGCCGTCCAGGGCCGTTCCGGAGTGATCGGAGGTCTTTCTCTTCTTCCGAGGTCGATCGCTTGGGGTGTTCCGTTGGCGATTCTCGTGCCGAAGTGCCGGTCTGTCACGTGCCGGGTAGTCCTCACAGATCGTGTCCGTATTCTCCTCGGTTCGCCAGGCGTCTTCAATGGCGCAGAATCGTGCTACCAAGTTGGTTAATTCAGGGAGTGTTTGGACGCAACGATGAGAGAGGGCGTTTGAAACACCCTTGTCCTTGCATCCACGCTCAAAAATGGCGATTATGTCAGAGTCTTGGTAATCCGGTATCTTATTCTTGACAGACAAGAACCTGGCCCAGTACTGTCTGATCGGCTCACCGGGGGCCTGCCGTATGTAGGCTAGGTCCCAGATGTCGGGTGTGCCGGAGTCGTCGGGGCGATATTCGATGTAGGAGGTAGGCGGACCAGATCCGATCTCTAGGGATCCTGGGCTTGAGACCTCGTTACCATCACCTGGCGATGGATCCACGGTTATTGGTTTTGCCAATTCATTCTGGGAACCGGTCGCTGGTGGGTCGCTGTCCGATCCGCTCTCCAGGAAGTATCTTAGCCCCTGGTTCACGAGGGGGTTCTCTACTGGGACCGAAGAGGGGTCGTGGTTCGCTTCCGCATTACGTGGAGGCGTTTTTGCGACCGAAGCTTCGAAAGTGGAGACGGGCTCCGTGGGGTCAAGGCCGTTAACCGGCGATCCCATCGATCCTCCCGGCGATCACACAGTGGAACTCTCAATGAAAGCACCAGTGTCGGTGTAAAAACCGGCAGACCTCGGGGTAGGGGGTCCCGAGCTGCGGATCTCGGATCGGTGGTTACAGAGACGATGGAGACGGTGTTTACCCAGGTTCGGGCCCTCTCGATGGAGGTAAAACCCTACGTCCTGCTCTTGTTTATATTAATGGAGATGTATGGAGTACAGAGTTGATCTACCTCGAGATCGTAATGAGTGTCTAACTTCTTGGGCTAGGTGAGCGATATTGCGTTATGTGTCCCTTACGGGCTAAACCCTTTGGCTTATATACACGCCAGGGAGGGTACCTAGGGTTACAAAGTCGGTATCTAGAAGTAAGATGGCTGGACAAATCTTGAAGTGTTCCGCAAGTCTTCGGTGGAGACAACCTTGATCACGTCTCCAATGTGCGACCTCCGGAGTCCATCTTGATTACATACGGGGGTATATCGGCCCATCCGAGGAGGTGGGCCGGCTAGGCTAGCACCCCCCTAATCCAGGACACCGTCAGTGGGGTGAAGGGCCTGGGCCACGCCTTGGCCTGTTGGGCCTAGAGGCCGGTCTGGCTACCGGCTTCCTAGCCGATTGGCCATCCCTGGTACTATGCACCGTCATCCCACCCTGGCCTGGATAGAGAACAAGCCATCTCTCCCCACCCACCCCATCCCCTATCCCCGGTGAGCCACCTCTGTCCCCCCCTCCCCACCGTGCTGGCCACCACCTCCTCTACCTCGCCGTCACTCCGGTCCTCACCGTCCTGGCCAGCATGCCATTCCCCTCCTCCGTAGTCGCACAAGACGACGGCGTGGCTATCTCCTCCACCTTGACATCGCCGACCACGAGATCATGGTGTTTGTGGCCATGACCAGCGCTCGCCGTCGGGTTTCCCTCTATGTCGACGACGGAGGTGAGGTCACTGTCGGTTCCCTTCTTCACTGCGGCCAGAGGAGGACGAGGTGCTCCTCGCCATTGATCCACTTCTCGGCCGTCGCTGGATCCGTAGCGGAGGAGAGCTCAGCACGCCTCCACGACAGGATCCGCTGAGACCTCCTTGAGCACGTCGCCGGCAACTACTCCGCCCCCTTCTCTCCCTCATCCCCCCCCCCCCCCCCCCCCCCCCCCCCCCCCCCCCCCCCCCCCCCCCCCCCCCCCCCCCCCCCCCCCCCCCCCCCCCCCCCCCCCCCCCCCCCCCCCCCCCCCCCCCCCCCCCCCCCCCCCCCCCCCCCCCCCCCCCCCCCCCCCCCCCCCCCCCCCCCCCCCCCCCCCCCCCCCCCCCCCCCCCCCCCCCCCCCCCCCCCCCCCCCCCCCCCCCCCCCCCCCCCCCCCCCCCCCCCCCCCCCCCCCCCCCCCCCCCCCCCCCCCCCCCCCCCCCCCCCCCCCCCCCCCCCCCCCCCCCCCCCCCCCCCCCCCCCCCCCCCCCCCCCCCCCCCCCCCCCCCCCCCCCCCCCCCCCCCCCCCCCCCCCCCCCCCCCCCCCCCCCCCCCCCCCCCCCCCCCCCCCCCCCCCCCCCCCCCCCCCCCCCCCCCCCCCCCCCCCCCCCCCCCCCCCCCCCCCCCCCCCCCCCCCCCCCCCCCCCCCCCCCCCCCCCCCCCCCCCCCCCCCCCCCCCCCCCCCCCCCCCCCCCCCCCCCCCCCCCCCCCCCCCCCCCCCCCCCCCCCCCCCCCCCCCCCCCCCCCCCCCCCCCCCCCCCCCCCCCCCCCCCCCCCCCCCCCCCCCCCCCCCCCCCCCCCCCCCCCCCCCCCCCCCCCCCCCCCCCCCCCCCCCCCCCCCCCCCCCCCCCCCCCCCCCCCCCCCCCCCCCCCCCCCCCCCCCCCCCCCCCCCCCCCCCCCCCCCCCCCCCCCCCCCCCCCCCCCCCCCCCCCCCCCCCCCCCCCCCCCCCCCCCCCCCCCCCCCCCCCCCCCCCCCCCCCCCCCCCCCCCCCCCCCCCCCCCCCCCCCCCCCCCCCCCCCCCCCCCCCCCCCCCCCCCCCCCCCCCCCCCCCCCCCCCCCCCCCCCCCCCCCCCCCCCCCCCCCCCCCCCCCCCCAAGCACACGTACAGTTTCAATCTTCCTGAGTGACCTACGTATTAGCCAATTAGGTTTGTTTTGTTTTCGAAAATACCAGTCGATCGGCAGGGTAGTAGTTACATGCAGCGGCGACCTGGCTGGAGGCGCCGGCGATCTGGTTGGAGTCGCCGGCGACAACGGCGAGATTAGACGTGGCTGCGTCGCCTCATCCAAAATCGGCACTGACAACAACAACAACTATACTTTCTCATCTGCCCGCATATGTGCTCGTCTTATCATCGAGGTATCCTACGAACTACCCTTATATGTTTGAATGCATTCCTTGTAATGAAATCTCATGGGGGTAATGATCTATGGCAGTATACGTGGTCACAGGAAGGAAATCAATCAAGATGGAGACGTGTACTTCCAACTACTTGCTTTGTCGTCAAATCATACAATGGCACCTGTCGTCAAATCGTACTATCATCTTTTTCTTATTTTCTTTAGATGCTTGTGTTTCTATGCGTACGTCATAATCGAAGCTCATGGAGTAATGATCTATATATGGCAGTATATCTACCCATCTGAAGCCGATCGACCAAGATGGAGCCGTGCGCCGCCAACTAGCTCCATGCTTCGTCGTCAAACTTACAATGACGCATCGGCGTCTACTCGGGCGACGGCAAGAAGTCGGTAACCCAGCGTATACTAACAGGAGAAAAGAATCCAAGTTCTTCATGTCGCCCAGACCAGGAGATGCACCCACATGCATCAGATGCATGGCTGCATGTGAGCGTACCTAAGATCGCTCAGATTGGACCTGCCTTAGCTCCAACTTTTGACCAGCACGTATATACATACTCCTTTGAAGAAATGCAGTATATGCCTCCTAAAAGTGTATGCAGTATGTACCAGTAAAAAAACTGAATTTAATGTTGTATGCAGTATATACGCATTAAAAAACTACAGTATATGCTCCTTGAAATAGTATAAACTGCTTTAAAAATGCAGTATACACCTCTTGAAAAAATGCAGTTCGTATACAAAAATCCTGTAGTATATACTGCTTTAAAAATGCAGTAGACACCTCTTGGAAAAATGCAGTTTCTACCCATTGATTATTTTTTGCATACACTGCTTTAACAATGCAGTATATACTCCTTGAAAAATCATGAAATATATAACACTTTTGAAATTGCAGTATATACCCGTTGACAATATATACTAATTATTTGGGAGATACTTCTTTGTTCTCACATATATTTCAAGAGTATATTATATACATCTTAAATACAACACAGTATATCCCCCCCCCCCCCCCCCCCCCCCCCCCCCCCCCCCCCCCCCCCCCCCCCCCCCCCCCCCCCCCCCCCCCCCCCCCCCCCCCCCCCCCCCCCCCCCCCCCCCCCCCCCCCCCCCCCCCCCCCCCCCCCCCCCCCCCCCCCCCCCCCCCCCCCCCCCCCCCCCCCCCCCCCCCCCCCCCCCCCCCCCCCCCCCCCCCCCCCCCCCCCCCCCCCCCCCCCCCCCCCCCCCCCCCCCCCCCCCCCCCCCCCCCCCCCCCCCCCCCCCCCCCCCCCCCCCCCCCCCCCCCCCCCCCCCCCCCCCCCCCCCCCCCCCCCCCCCCCCCCCCCCCCCCCCCCCCCCCCCCCCCCCCCCCCCCCCCCCCCCCCCCCCCCCCCCCCCCCCCCCCCCCCCCCCCCCCCCCCCCCCCCCCCCCCCCCCCCCCCCCCCCCCCCCCCCCCCCCCCCCCCCCCCCCCCCCCCCCCCCCCCCCCCCCCCCCCCCCCCCCCCCCCCCCCCCCCCCCCCCCCCCCCCCCCCCCCCCCCCCCCCCCCCCCCCCCCCCCCCCCCCCCCCCCCCCCCCCCCCCCCCCCCCCCCCCCCCCCCCCCCCCCCCCCCCCCCCCCCCCCCCCCCCCCCCCCCCCCCCCCCCCCCCCCCCCCCCCCCCCCCCCCCCCCCCCCCCCCCCCCCCCCCCCCCCCCCCCCCCCCCCCCCCCCCCCCCCCCCCCCCCCCCCCCCCCCCCCCCCCCCCCCCCCCCCCCCCCCCCCCCCCCCCCCCCCCCCCCCCCCCCCCCCCCCCCCCCCCCTGCCACTGCAAGCATCGACGTCGCCATCGGATCGACTCCCCACTACACTACCTGAGGTACGTCCCCATCAGATTGATACTGCACTACAGTACCTTGGCTGTCGAATGATTTGCATCAAGATATGGATCACTGTCGATCGAATGCTGCGTCGCACAAACTAGCTACGACAGTTTGCTTGCATATTAGTAGTATGGTTTATCAGCTCTCCTCTTTGCATTATTGACATGAATGCATCCGGTGCAATTGAACTCTCCACACTATGTATGCATGCGTGAATGACATCCTCCCACTGCCTGCCTAGTTATTAGTTGCCCTGTTTTAGTTGGTAGAACTTGCTTGGAAACCTGAAACCTAAGTCGGTGATTGCTTCCTTCAAGAATAGAGAGCGAGGGCAAGAAAATTGATTGCACTGATCGAAGAAAGAACAGACAGCACAAACTATCCAGCCAGGCCATTATCTTCTAATTCTTCACCGACCTGTGCGCCATAGATTTTACCATCTTAATTTAGATCTCGCCATCATCTGATCCACGGATTCTGATCCTTCTTATCTGTCTGAATTTATTTCTATGATATACGTTTACACTTACACAATAGCCTGAGGGTTTACCCCTGGTAGGTTCTTCATCGACAGTCATGTACGTGTGGTTGCAGATTAGTAGGAAACCAATAATTCTGTCCAAGTATTGAGAGGAGCTACCAATAGTAGGAAACTTGTCTGAATTGCCCTCGTCAACGGATCGAGAGCAGCTACCAATTGAGAGGGTGACGAACTCACTGTGTCCAAGCATCAATTCATAAATTGTTGTGTCACAACTCGGACAGACATCGCATTAATTCTGCCATGCATTTTATTTTTCTTTTCTTTTTTTGCGACCAGTTCTGCAATGCATGTTGACAAGCTTAATTAGAATTAACGCCACAATTTTCATACTACTATTACATATTGGAGGGAGGAGATTACTCTCATGCTAGTTAGGCTTGTGCACCGAAACCACCAAGTTACATCACATGGCACTTTCACAACCTGAAACCTGACTTGCTCCCTTTGCAGAGAGCATGCGCCATGGTAAAGTTGTCGACAACACAAGGCAATTATTGCAAGCATTACATAATATGCAATTAGGAACGACTGTTTGCTCGGCAGGCTAGAGGTTACTACTCCCAAATTGCTCTCTCACCGTTAACATCACGCATCAACCATGTCGCGATCATCCGTTGCTAGTAATTTCTGTAAGCGGTCCACATCAGGTACATGTTGGAAGTCGATGCCAGCTGCGTGCGTGCGCCTCTGACCGTTGGATTAAATCGACTGCAATCTAAAAAAGGTAAAATAGGTGAGTGTTGTTCGGCGTTCTTATTTTATACCAATAGAGAGAGAGAGGGACAGAGAGAGTAATTATTGCAAACATTACATAGTACAAAATTGAGAACGACTGATTGCTCGGCTGTGCCAGGTTCCTGCCCACAAATTGCTCTCCCACCGTTAACATAGCCATCAACCATGTTGTGATCATCTGTTGCTAGTAATTTTGGTAAGTGGTCCACGTCAGAAGCCGGTGCCAATTGCGTTGGTGCCCCCCCCCCCCCCCCCCCCCCCCCCCCCCCCCCCCCCCCCCCCCCCCCCCCCCCCCCCCCCCCCCCCCCCCCCCCCCCCCCCCCCCCCCCCCCCCCCCCCCCCCCCCCCCCCCCCCCCCCCCCCCCCCCCCCCCCCCCCCCCCCCCCCCCCCCCCCCCCCCCCCCCCCCCCCCCCCCCCCCCCCCCCCCCCCCCCCCCCCCCCCCCCCCCCCCCCCCCCCCCCCCCCCCCCCCCCCCCCCCCCCCCCCCCCCCCCCCCCCCCCCCCCCCCCCCCCCCCCCCCCCCCCCCCCCCCCCCCCCCCCCCCCCCCCCCCCCCCCCCCCCCCCCCCCCCCCCCCCCCCCCCCCCCCCCCCCCCCCCCCCCCCCCCCCCCCCCCCCCCCCCCCCCCCCCCCCCCCCCCCCCCCCCCCCCCCCCCCCCCCCCCCCCCCCCCCCCCCCCCCCCCCCCCCCCCCCCCCCCCCCCCCCCCCCCCCCCCCCCCCCCCCCCCCCCCCCCCCCCCCCCCCCCCCCCCCCCCCCCCCCCCCCCCCCCCCCCCCCCCCCCCCCCCCCCCCCCCCCCCCCCCCCCCCCCCCCCCCCCCCCCCCCCCCCCCCCCCCCCCCCCCCCCCCCCCCCCCCCCCCCCCCCCCCCCCCCCCCCCCCCCCCCCCCCCCCCCCCCCCCCCCCCCCCCCCCCCCCCCCCCCCCCCCCCCCCCCCCCCCCCCCCCCCCCCCCCCCCCCCCCCCCCCCCCCCCCCCCCCCCCCCCCCCCCCCCCCCCCCCCCCCCCCCCCCCCCCCCCCCCCCCCCCCCCCCCCCCCCCCCCCCCCCCCCCCCCCCCCCCCCCCCCCCCCCCCCCCCCCCCCCCCCCCCCCCCCCCCCCCCCCCCCCCCCCCCCCCCCCCCCCCCCCCCCCCCCCCCCCCCCCCCCCCCCCCCCCCCCCCCCCCCCCCCCCCCCCCCCCCCCCCCCCCCCCCCCCCCCCCCCCCCCCCCCCCCCCCCCCCCCCCCCCCCCCCCCCCCCCCCCCCCCCCCCCCCCCCCCCCCCCCCCCCCCCCCCCCCCCCCCCCCCCCCCCCCCCCCCCCCCCCCCCCCCCCCCCCCCCCCCCCCCCCCCCCCCCCCCCCCCCCCCCCCCCCCCCCCCCCCCCCCCCCCCCCCCCCCCCCCCCCCCCCCCCCCCCCCCCCCCCCCCCCCCCCCCCCCCCCCCCCCCCCCCCCCCCCCCCCCCCCCCCCCCCCCCCCCCCCCCCCCCCCCCCCCCCCCCCCCCCCCCCCCCCCCCCCCCCCCCCCCCCCCCCCCCCCCCCCCCCCCCCCCCCCCCCCCCCCCCCCCCCCCCCCCCCCCCCCCCCCCCCCCCCCCCCCCCCCCCCCCCCCCCCCCCCCCCCCCCCCCCCCCCCCATAAAAGGCCTTGTAATCGTTGATGTAACCTGAACCAGCTGAGATAAAAAAAAGTAGGGCGTTGGTGCGCCCGTGGCGGCGTTCGTGCGCCGTGGAAAAAAGTCTGTTGTTTCCTTTACCTCCGTCTTCCACCTCTGTCCGTGAGCTGCGAGGTGAGAGAGCGAGCTAGCTAGGGCTGCGCCAACAGTCGCCGATCCGCCCGCGGACAACTACACGGTCTGGGCCATCAAGGCGCAGGCGATCCTCGACGTCCACACCGTATGGGAGGCGGTGGCGCCGGGCGACGCGGCGGTGAACGCGCGGAAGGACAAGACGGCGCGCGCGTTGCTTCTCGGGGCGTTGCCAGAGGATGTGCTGCTGCAGGTGTCAACGAAGCTCACCGCCAGGGAGGTATGGGACTCCCTGAAGGTGAGGTTCGTCGGCGCCGATCGGGTCCGTGCGGCGAGGCTGGCGACGCTGCGCGGCGAATTTGACCGCCTGAAGATGGCGGACGGCGAGGAGCTCGACGTGTACGGCGGGAGGCTCGCGGCGATGGCGGCGAGGTATGCCAACCTCGGGGAGACGCTGGGCGACGCGGCGCTCGTCAAGAAGCTGCTGGATACGGTGCCGGATCGGCTCTTCCCCGTCGTCGCCGGCATCGAGCAGTTCTACGACGTGACGACGATGGCGTTCGACGAAGCGCTTGGGCGGCTGCGTGCGTTCGACGAGCGAGTTCGGCGTCGACGGCAGGACAGCGGCGAGCGGGCGGACGGACAGCTCATGTTCACAGCGGCGCAGTGGCAAGCGCGGGAGCGGCAGCAAGGTGGAGCACGGGACGACGACGACGGGCGCAGTGTGGCGTCGGGGAGCGGCGGCAACAGGCGCAGGCACTGCTACAAGTGCGGGGAGCACGGACACTTCCGGCGCGAGTGCCCGCAGCTACGGAAAGGACCGGCGGCGGAGCAGGCTCTCTTGGCCGGCGCCAATGTCGACGACGACGGACTCCTCTAGGCCGTGGCTTAGGGGGTGTGTGTTGGAATAAGCCACGGCGTGTGTGGTCGGGCTCGTCGGGGCGCGTCGGGTGCGCGCGGGACGTGCGGGATACACTGGTGCGGTCGGGCTCGTCGGGCGCGTCGGATGCGCGTGGGACGAGCGGGACGCAGCGGAAGCGTGGCAAGCGTGCGTGTAGGTCTAGGTGCACGAGTTCGTACTTGTGCCAGTTTGGTTAGTTTGCATCAGGTTGTTAGCTGCGTGCATGCATCGGATATGGATATCATGGATGGATAGACTCCAGGTTTGTTACGTGCACGTAGAGATCGGCCGGAGGAGTTGCGTGGGCGCTGCGTCGCTGTATGGCTATAAAAGGCCTTGTAATCGTTGATGTAACCTGAACCAGCTGAGATAAAAAAAAAGTAGGGCGTTGGTGCGCCCGTGGCGGCGTTCGTGCGCCGTGGAAAAAAGTCTGCTGTTTCCTTTACCTCCGTCTTCCACCTCTGTCCGTGAGCTGCGAGGTGAGAGAGCGAGCTAGCTAGGGCTGCGCCAACAGCGGTGAATCGGCTGGCGGTGCAGCGGCGGCGGTTACCTCCTACTGCGCGCTTGTGTGGTGGTGGCAGCTGGCCAGGAGGTGGCGGCGGATCTGTCATCAGATATGTCCGGTGGCGAGATTGGAGCGGCAAGACTACCGGTGAAGACCGAGCCTCGACTACGGTCATGGCGGACGATGGCGGCGTCTCTTGGCGTCGTTACCTTGTCGAAGGCATCGTCAGAGCAAGTCGTGTCGCTCCTTTCGGCCTGCTCTGGGGGAAACCCTAGATCTGTGTTTTACGGGATCGGACGATGGCGACGCCTGGCACCGTGCTCCCTGCTGGAGGCATCGTCTTGTAGCAGTTGCCGACTCGAGTGGATAGGTGGTGGAGCGGCGTGGAACCTACCGCGTCGACAACGGCAGGTCTTAGCGGCATGGTGCAGCTGAGTCTCGGTGACGGATGCGTCTGGCTGGACGAGCGCAGGGCGGTGGCACTATTTGGCGCTGTGGCGGCGTCGACGGCTGGCCGGCCTGGCAAGGATTATGCGGATCTCTTTCCTGGAGATGGGTCAGCGGTTCGATGATAGTGGCGGCTTCTGAAGCATGTGCATGCGGTGTACGCTTTAGGTTTGCTGCACCGGGTGTAGGCTCCTGAAACGTACATGCGGGCGGATCGGCGGTGCTCCCAGTTATAGATGGTGGGAGTGATGGCATTCCACATTATCGTGTTTGTAGGTGTGAGTGGTGGCTCCGGGTTGTTTGATGTATGTTTGTCGGGGGGATGACCCCCGGATAGGCTCATGAAGACAAGTCAATATTTTGAAATATCGGGACGGCCCAAGTCCCACAATCCGGCTGGCCCTCCAGCCGGCTCCTCATGCTGGAGGCCGGCTGGGCTCGGCGCTTTGCAAGGCCAGCTGGCGGCAGCCGGCAGCTGGCGGGGTCAGCGCCCGTCCAATCCAACCGTACGACAACACAACCCCCACGACGCGGGGGCATGGCTATAGTGCCACCTGCACCGCTGACCGTGACGGCCCCCATCAGGGTTAACCTGGCGCTGCAGCGGCATGGCGCCACCCACTCCATGACGCCATGGTCTACATGCTACAGCGACAAGCAGCCGCCGGGCCCCACGGCCGGCGGGACCCAGTAGCCGGCGGGCCCTACGGCCGACGGGACCCTGCAGCCGGTGGGCCCCGCAGGAGGCCAGAGACGCTGGCTGCCGGGGCCCACCCCGCATTCTCAGGCATTTTGTAACCTAGAAGGCCCGAGTATAAAGCCTCCCAGGAGCCCCCCGAGCTGGGGGTCGGCTCATTCCACACCCACACACACTCGCACGAGGCAGAGAGCGAGCTAGCACCCTCTTCCTCCTCCACCAAAGCAGCTTCAGGAGCAACCATGTACTCCTTGTGATCTTCATAGTGATCCTTGCAGGATTAGGGGTATTACCTCCCTCGGAGGGCCCTGAACTTGGGTACGTCTCTGTGTTCCCAGTACTCGTGCCTAATCTCGCATCCGGACGCCACCGGCGCTCATCGGCCCCAACCACTCGAGATAAGCCATTCCATGGCATCTGCGGTGAAAAAACCACGACAGTTGGCGCCCACCATGGGGCCTGACGCGGCGCCGGCCGGAGTCACGTTCCGGACAAGACCCTTCACTTCCTCCGGCGAGCGCATTGCGCACGGCTTAGTCAGCAAGCTCGATGCGTTCGACTACGCCGCCGATGACACGGCGCACTTCACGGACGCCGCCTTCCCTGCGGGCAGCTCCATCGTCCCCTTCGGCGACCTTCGCGTCTACGTCGCGCTCGTCCTCAACGAGTACCCTAGCGAGGTGCTCACCTTCGCTGACCCGCTGCTACCCGGCGGCTGCGGCATCTCTGACGATGTTGCAGACCTCTGCACTCGCGTGGAGGTGCTGACCACCGGCTCCAGCCACAACACCGGTCGCAGCAGCGGCAACCCGCGCCGGCCGGGCAAACCCGCTGCGTGCTATGGTGCATAACCTGCGCACTCCCATCATGCCCAGTGCCAACCCGGCCGCTGCCGCGGCCGAGCTCGAAGAGGCGCGCAAGCGCCTACTCGATGAGGCCACAGAGCTCGTCGCCACGCAGCACCGAATGGAGTCCGTGCAGCGCAAGTACAACACCGTTCAAGGCTTCACTTCGGCTGCCGACGGGCCCAGCCGGCTCGGCGAGGTGCAGCGTCGCGGTAAAGCCGTCGGCCAGATGCTGGGCGCAAACCGGCCCACTATAGTTCCCCCGTCAAAAACATGAGGGAGGCAGAGGCAGTCGCAACCGAGCTGCAACACCTGGAGGGCGAGGAGCTGCTGCAGCAGCGCGTTCGTGACCTTCTGGCCGCTGCGAACCAGCAGCAGGCACAGTACGCGCCGCCTCAGTGCTTGACCGCGTCCGGCTCCAGGTCACCCCCTCTCCAGCTGGCCGGTCGGCAGCCGGCTGGGGGGCCTCGACAAACACTGCAGGCGTCTTCCCCGCACGGCGACCGTCACCGCGGAACCCGGCTGCAGGGCAGCCGGAGCAGGAGCAACCACGACCCGCCGGCTGTCAACAGCCGGGCAGGCGAGCCGGCGGACGGAGCCCGCCGCCAGCCGGCACGGCGACCCCCGCCCACACGACGGGACCGGCCGTTGTCCACGGGTCCGGCTGCGCAGCCGGTGATGAACGAGTGCCTAGGGCCTCGCATTCTCCTCGACGAGAAGGACGCTTGCCACCGCATCAAGCGGCTGGCACGGTCCCTGGCCTTAGAAGAAGAAAGTTCTGCCGGCCTGGCATGCTTCGGGCCATGCATCCGCGAGGAACCTTTTCCCAAGGGCTTCACGCTGGCTCGCGGCACCCCCAAGTACCACGGGGTCACCAAGCCTGAGGACTGGCTGATCGACTACACCACGGCCGTCGGCACCGCCGGCGGCAACAAACGCGTGGCGGTGCGCTATGTGCCGCTCATGCTGCTCGGCTCGGCCCGGACCAGGTTGAACAGCCTGCCGGCCAACAGCTTCAACACCTGGTTGGACTTCGAGGAGGCGTTTGTGTGCAACTTCACCGCACGTACAAGCGCCCGGGCCAGCCATGCCAGCTATCTCTGCGTCCAGGACAAGGACGTGTACCTCCGCGACTACCTCACGCGGTGGACAAAGCTACGCAGCTCCTGCGAAGAGGTTCATGAGGTACAGGCGATCCAGTACTTCACTGAGGGGTGTCGAGATGGCACCATGCTCAAGCACAAGCTCATGCGGACAGAGCCGGCGACCATGGCGGAGCTCATGGCCACGGCGGACAAGTACGCCATGGCCGACTCCGCGATGCGAGTCCCGATCTAGCTCGATGCAGCCAACAAGGCAATTCAAGACCGGCCGGCTCTTCCGCAGCCAGTTGGAGATGGCGGCGCCAGAACGACCATGGCAAGCGGAAGGACGAGCAGCCGGACAACCACTATGGCGGCCGGCAGGTCGCAGCCATCAAGTTGGAGCAGCCGGCTGACGCGGGCAGTAGCCGGCGACAGCGGACCGTCAAGGGTGCATGGCAGCCCAAGCTCACTTTCGAGCAGATGCTCGACGCACTGTACAAGCACCACAGCAGTGCGAATCCTTCCACGCATACCACTCGGCAGTGCAGCTGGACTCAGCGCCTGATGTAGGGCGAGGGCCTTCAGCCTCCGCCACCGCCTCCACCGCCGGCTCCCGCAGCCGGCGGCGTCCGTGATGATTTCCCCCGCTAGGATGCGGCATACATCGTCTACACCCTCATGGTAATTATGCGTCACACCCTCATCAACATATCTATAATCTTCCATTCCAGTTGCCTTTTGGATGTCTGACACACCCCACACATTTCTCCGCAGGCCGATGAAAATCCGTGCACCCTACTCTACCACATCAACGGCCAGTTGGTGGATGTGGGAAATGGTATGATAACGAAGCCCAAGGAGCGCTTGTTCCATGGTCGGCGGATGCCCGATAACGTCTTCAGGGTTTCCATGGCGAGTGTGAAAACTGCCTACGAGGGTTTGGCTCCCCCGCTACGAACCGGGGGAGAGGATGATGAGAGCCCGGCGTATCTAGGCCAATGCAAGAATTGGCCGTTGCTGTGGCCGAAGAATCTTCTTCGTGTGGAGGTGGCCGGGAGGACACCGACAACAATACTGATTCAAGGTATGACCACCACCCCACCCACATAATTTCCACCACCGTCTGTTGTGTTGGGTGAGAGCGCACGATGCGAGCAAGGGAGACCAACCTTCGCCCCCATGGAAGAAGATATGGATGATGACATGGATGAGGATGACCCTCTCCAGTACATTAATACCGGCTATGACGACGCAGAAATGATGAGCCAGCCGCCATATGACTCAGGCTATGAGTGTGAAGATGGGATGCATGATGCACAAGAGTCGGAACGTCCTTGGGTTGAGTGCAAGAAGTCTCTGTTCATGCAATCCTCATAGGACACGCCTCCGGATGCCGCCTCAACCCAGGGTCAACTACCCAAGGGTCGTGCAGTGCTTAGCCCAACAACATTAGGGGCGGTGGTCAGGAAGAGTCTGGAAGGCTCAGTAGCTCACCCCAAGAAGAAGGAGAGGAAGAGACCTGCGACGAAAGGCTCTGCTACCGCGAAAGCTGCTTCTAGCAGCCAGCCGCCTCCGGTGAACAGGGTTGAGGATAGAGTATCGATAAGTGATTAGCCGTTACTCCATGTCGCGGGCAAGCCGATGCTACCACCGGAAGCTCTCATGGCCATACATGGGGATCTCAGGAGACTCCATGACCATGTGCTGTCGATAGAGAAGAGCCTTCTCGCCTCAGAGGATCCAGGATACCCGCTATACACGGTTCGTGTGCCGATGGGCAAGGGCTTGTCGCTACATGCCCCGTGGATATCTTCTTCCTGCGGTTTGATCACATCTTTGATATGTATCTCCAGAGGCGGCTCGATTTTACGCTCGTCCGCCTTTTTACGCTACATATGAGCTACATCATCAGGAAAGACCAAATCTCGCTAATCGCCGTAGTGGACCCCTACTACATGCATGAGTTCTTCCTGGGAATCAGCGATGTGGAACGTCTAGCTGCGACTAAGTACATCGAAGACTTCATGGTAATGAATAAGGATAAGGAAAGGATTATGCTGCCTTATCATCCCATGTAAGTCATTCCCGGATAGCCGCTATAACATATCCTTTGGTACATTTCAATTATTCCTTTGCATGTAGGGAGGCTAATTTGAGGTGTATTTATTTTGCGCAGCGAGGGGCGCGCCATCCTTATCATTCTTTACCCGCGAGTCTCCTATGCTCTGTATTTGGATCGTGCTCTGGATCATGCTCTCCTTGGCTTCAGCAAGAGGGGTGGCCACATTCAAATCAAGAAACAAAGGAAGAACGCGCCGGCTTTCTTACATAAAATTGAGTTCTACTGCGTCCAGCAACCAGTAGCAAGTTTGAATGATGGATTCTACGTCATCCATCACATGATGGAATTCAGAAGGGATCGTCAACAACTTGGCATCACATCTTCATCTGATGCCCATATCCGCAAATGGGCCGAAGCCATAGGAGCCAAACCAGATCATAAACTGAGGAATGACTTCTATCGCATCCAGCAGGACATTGCGACGATCATCATGAAAGACGTCATCGAAGAGAAGGGGATGTTCCACGGTGGCCCTATATCGCGGGCTGACGTCTGAGCTCGCATAGGCCTGCAGCGTATGGACATGATGCCTTTCACGAAGCTTGGGTGCATCCTTCCAGACATGGATGAATGGAAGTTCCCGTGATTGACAATCACGATGATGGCGTGTCCGTTGAATTTGAATTTTATGTATTCGACGCAACTTTGAATTTTTGTGATGTAAACGGTCCCGCTGAAGTTACGTTGCGCTAGTTAATTAGTTATGGTGAACTTCGTTAATTATGTTTACTATATGTTGCTTCTATTTGCTTACTCTTTCTCTTCATGTTGCTCAACTATATATATTATGTTGCATATTATATATTGTTGAATGCATCTCTAACAGGTACATAGATCATCGATGGCAAAGATGTGCTATGCCGTGTACATAGGGAAGGTTCCAGGAGTGTATGATGAGTGGCCAGAGTGTCAGGCCCAAGTGTACCGGTTCCCGGGCGGCAGCCAGAGAGGGTTTGATACCAGAGCGGAAGCGGAAGCTAGTTACTTGAGGTTCACGCTAGCACGAGAGAGGGATCAGAGGCGGCGCCTCATGAGCTACTGCATAATTCCGCTCATCCTCATAGTGATCGCTCTTCTCTTCTATATCATAGTTTAGATGGATGATGAGACATGTGCATGTGATGACCATTGATAACCCACAAGTATAGGGGATCGCAACAGTTTTTGAGGGTAGAGTACTCAACCCAAATTTATTGATTCGACACAAGGGGAGCCAAAGAATATTTGTAAGTATTAGCAGTTGAGTTGTCAATTCAACCACACCTGGAGACTAAATATCTGCAGCAGAGTGATCAGTAGCACAGTAGTATGATAGTTTGATAGCAGTAGCAATAAGAGTAACGGTAACGGTAACAGCAATAGTAGTAACAGTAGTAACTTAGCAAGAACAATATGTGAAAAGCTTGTAGGCATTGGATCGGTGATTACGTTGGATAACATTCATCATGTAACAGTCATAACCTAGGGCGACATAGAACTAGCTCCAATTCATCAATGTAATGTAGGCATGTATTCCGTATATAGTCATACGTGCTTGCGATAAGAACTTGCATGACATCTTTTGTCCTACCCTCCCATGGCAGTGGGGTCCATAAGGAAACTAAGGGATATTTAGGCCTCCTTTTAATAGAGAACCGGAACGAAGCATTAATACATAGTGAAGACATGAACTCCTCAAACTATGTCAATCACCGGAAAGAATCCCAATTATTGTCACCTTGGGGTATGCGGATCATAACACATAGCAGGTGCGTATAACTTGCAAGATCGGATCAAGAACACAAATATATTCATGAAAACATAAAGGGTTCAGATCTGAAATCATGGCACTCGGGCCCTAGTGACAAGCATTAAGCATATCAAAGTCATAGCAATATCAATCTCAGAACATAGTGGATATGAGGGATCAAGCCCTAAGAAAACTAACTCGATTACATGATAAATCGCATTCAACTCATCACCGTCCAGCAAGCCTATGAAGTAATTAATCACTCCCGGCGGTGAGCATCATGGAATTGGTGATGAAGGATGGTTGATGATGACGATGCCGGAAGATCCCCCTCTCCGGAGCCCCAAACACACTCCAGATCTGGCCTCCCGATGAAGAACAGGAGGTGGCGGTGGCTCCGTATCGTGAAACGCAATAAAACTTCCTCCCTTATTTTTTTCTCTGGAATTGTGAATTTATAGGCCAGAGATTAGGGTCAGCGGAGCCACGTGGGCCCCATGAGCCACCAGGGCGAGCCTGGGGGCCCCCCCCCCCCCCCCCCCCCCCCCCCCCCGGGGGGGGGGGTGGCGCACCCTGGTGCCTCGTGGGCACTGGGTGGCCCCCCTCCAGTGGATCTTGGTTCCAGTATTTTTAATTTATTCCATAAAAAATCTCCAAAAAATTTCATCCAATTCCAAGAAGTTTTATTTCTGCACAAAAAACAACACCATGGTAGTTCTGCTGAAAACTGCGTCAGTCCGGGTTAGTTCCATTCAAATCATGCAAATTAGGGGCCAAAATAAGAGAAAAAGTGTTTGGAAAAGTAGATACGACGGAGACGTATCAACTCCCCCAGGCTTAACTCATTGCTTGTCCTCAAGCAATTCAGTTGACAAACTAAAAGTGATAAAGAAAAACTTTTACGAACTCTTTTGTTCTTGTATCTGTATATATGCTTATATAATACCCAGGTTTTTAGCAAAGATTATAACTAACCATGCAAATGATAACCCTTAGAAATTATATTCACCCATATCAATGGCATAATCAACTAGCGAGCAATAATAAAATATCTCAAATGCCAACACTTTGTCAAAACAATCATGATATAATATGACAACATGGTATCTCGCTAGCCCTTTCTGAGACCTCAAAACATAAATGCAGAGCACCTCCAAAATTCAAGCAGTGACTAGACATGTAATTCATGGTAGAAGAGATCCAGTCATGATGCACACAACATTAACTATACACAATGCATGAGAATGACAATAGTGCTCTCAGGACTGGTGCTTGTTTGAGAAGGTGATGACTCAATAATAAAAGTAAAATAACATAAAAGTAAATAGATAGGCCCTTCACAGAGGGAAGCAGGGATTTGCAGAGGTGCCAGAGCTCGAAGCTTAAATTAGAGATAAATATAATTTTGGGAGGTATGCCTTTCCTGTCAACGTCACGACCGAGAGTTTTCAATATCTTCCATGCTAAACACATTAGCGGCGGTTCCCAAGCAGTAAAGTAAAGTTTACTCCCCCTCCACCAACAATCACAAGCCATGGCTAGCCGAATCCTCGGGTGCCCTCCATACCAACAACTTTCCGGGGGAGTTTATTTTATTATTTTGCAATTTAAATGGTGGGACTGGGTATCCCGATTACCAGCCCCTCTCATGCAAGGACAAGTGAATAAACACTCGTAATGAGAATAACCCGCTTAGCATGGAAGATACTGACCGCCCCCTATCGCTACATGAGCGGTACGAGCACACAAAACAGATGTTCGTTTGAATATTTAGAGGTGGCACATGCAATTTACTTAGAACGGCAGAGTAATACCGCATATAGGTAGATATAGTGGACTCATCTGGAATAACTTTGGTTTAAAGGTTTTGATGCACAAGCAGTATTCCCGCTTAGTATAGGTGAAGTCTAGCAAATAGGTTGAGAAGCGACCAGCTAGAGAGCAAAAATGGTCATAACCATGCATTATGAATAATCAACATTGAATACTAGCATGAGTAGGATATAAACACCATGAACATATATATCGTGGAGGCTATGTTGGTTTTGAATCAACTACATGCGTGAACATGTGTCAAGTCAAGCCACTTGAAACATTCAGAGGAGGATACCATATCATCATACTACATCATGAACATTTTAATGCATGTTGACACCTAAGATAAATTATTATCCACTCCTAGCTACTTAAGCATGGCATGAGCAACTATAATCTCTAATTGTCATCATAAACATGTTTAATCATAATATGCTGAATCATGGATACTGAGTTAAACATATTTACAAAAACAAAAAACAAGTTGAGTTCATACCCGCTTTTCCTTGCCACAGTCACTTCATCAAATCATCATCATTATTGCCTTTCACTTGCACGACCGAATTATGTGAAAATAATAATAGTGCAAGAGTGCCATGGACTAAGCTGGAATCTGCAAGCATTTTATTTAAAGGAGAAGACAACGTAATATGGGCTCTTTGTTAGATCAACAACAATGCATATGAGAACCACTCAACATTTTCATCGTGGTCTTCTCCTTACAATGACTCAACAAAAGAAATGAATTTCAGAGAAACACACTAAAATATTTTTGGAGTTTTAGTTTTTCTGAAGAAAGCAAATTGAAGAAGACAAAACGAAAACGAGAAAAACTATTTACACGGGAAAGCTCCCAACAAGCAAAAGAAGAAACGGGAAATCTTTTTGTGTTTTCTTTTAATACAACAATTAATTAAGCTAGAAAGAAAACTAAAAAGAAATGAGAAATGTTTTTGGATTTTGTCAAAGTTTTTTGAACAGACAAGAAGAAAGCGAGAAAATAAAGCTAGCATGGATTATACAATGAAAAAGTATGAACACCGACAACTGGAATGAAACGTGTGGACATGAATGAAATGTCGGTGAGAGATACATACTCCCCCAAGCTTAGGCTTTTGGCCTAGCTTGGTCATCGCCATCCCTGGTCTGGGTAATAATCAAAGTGGTAGCTCGTAGAGGCGTTCTAAGCTGCCTCCTCAGCCAGACGGGCAGCCTCGACCGCCGCCTTGTACTCTTGCACCTCGCTCTCCAATAGATAATATCTTTGTTTGTTCTGAAAATCAAAGAGGGCAGGAGCAGGCAAAGCAACATATAGAGAACGATATTTATCAAAAACTAAGTTATATTCATACCCCTGTGCATTGCGTTTTAAAAACTTATGTTCTTGCATTGTTTCAAAATTTAAATATTTATAAGGTAGGAGGGGATCATTGGAATTGGGCGAGACCCCTAACTTTGCAGTTACGCGGGAGGCATAAATTCCTCCATACAAATCACCATTACCCGCGTTACGCTGCAGCCTACGCGTGACAATAGCCCCAAGATTATAATACTTACTGCCAATCAAAACCATATGGATAAGACTTAGATCAGGGGCGCAAAGCATACTGTAGTCTTGCTTACCAACAATGCATTTACCGTTAAAGAGTGCAAAATATTGAATAGCAGGAAAGTGGATGCTAACTATTCTGGCCTGCGTGACTCCCCTATCCTCACTGTTGCAAAGGCTATTAAGGAATGACTCATAATCAGATTTTTGTGGTTCATCTAACGAACCCCAATATGGAATTTTGCATGCATCACAGAATTCTTCTAGAGACATACTATAGGATCTGTCATAGAGGTGAAATAAAACTCTAGAAGTGCGTGGATAATATTCAAAGTTTTGAGTGAATGAATGAGTGAGGTAGTAATGCTGTGGTGGCTTATCTGCGATGAAGGCGGAGAGGTCGGTGTTGTGAATATATTGGTCAAATTCTTCCTTGATGCCTGCACCTAGCATGAACTCGTTGCAAGGCCATCGACATGATTTTGCTTCGGCACCCTGCACCGAACTTGCCCTTGGTTCCTCATATGATTGGCATGCTGAGCTTTCACTTGATGACGCTTCAGAGGACCTCCTCCTCGACGAACTCCTCCGGAAGATATTCATTTTCCTAAGAACAAATTTCTGAAAATTTTGGGCCACAAAATGATATCAATAAAACTGCACAAAATTGATAGCAACAACTCATATGGATGTCTAGAGGCTATATCAAGCATTCAAACTACTTGGAACTCAAAGAATTCAACATGCAAGCTCATTTTCAGTAGCACCAAGAGCAGCTAATTACGCAAAATATAATCCACTAGAACAAAAACTAATTGGAGCAATGGAGGAGTTACATACCAAGTAGCAATCCCCTAAAATAGTTTCGAAAAAGGAGCTCCGAGCAAAGACATCGAAAATCTCAGGTTTGGGAGCAAGAACACGAGAGATAGAGCTACCAGGAATTTTTGCTAGAGGTAAGAGACGAAGTGGGCTGAAGGGATAAGTGAGGGGGTCCCTGTGGGGCCCACGAGCCACCTGGGCGTGCCGGGGGGTGGGACACCCTGGTGCCTCATGGGCACCTGGGGCACCCCCCTGGTATGATTCCAGTGCCAAAAATTCTTAAATATTATACCAAAATTCATATCAAAATTTTATTGCATTCTGTGCACCTTCATTTCTGGGCATTTTTTTTATTGCACGGATAATTTAGAAAACAGGATAATCATGGCATTTTATTGCATTCAACTAAAAATAACAGAAAACAAAAAGTGGGTACAGAAGGTTGTGCTTACTAAATTCATCGACCACATGCCTCTCAGAAAGAATCCATTAGTAAGGTTGATCAAGTCTTATTAACAAACCATTTCTGAGTGACATGAAACCGAAGAATCTTCGTAAAACACTAGGTTACCTCAATGGGGATATGCATCTCCCCAATAATAAAAGTTTCATATTTCTTTTTAATAGTAGGAAGAGGGATTTGAAAACTTCCAATAGTAATTGTCGGAGTCTTTTCAATAACTTGAATACCATTTACTTGCAATTGTTTCTTCGAAAAGTGCAGCGTATGTTCATTACCATTGATATGAAAAGTGACCTTTCTTTTTTTGCAATCAATAACAGCCCCTGCAGTATTCAAAAAGGGTCTACCAAGGATAATCGACATGTTGTCATCCTCGGGCATATCAAGTATAACAAAGTCTGTTAGGATAGTAACATTTGCAACTACAACGGGCACATCCTCACAAACACCGATAGGAATGGCAGTTGATTTGTCAGCCATTTGCAACGATATTTCAGTGGAAGTGAGTTTATTCAAATCAAGTCTTTTATATAAAGAGAAAGGCATAACACTAACACTGGCTCCTAAATCACACAAAGCAGTTTTGACATAATTTCTTTTAATGGAGCATGGTATGGTTGGTATTCCTGGATCTCCTAGTTTCTTAGGCACTCCGTCCTTAAAAGAATAATTTGCACACATGGTAGAAATTTCAGCTTCAGGTATCTTTCTTTTATTTGTGACAATATCTTTCATATATTTAGCATAAGGGACCATCTTTAAAATATCAGTCAAACGAGTACGCAAAAAGACTGGCCTAAGCATTTCAGCAACACGTTCAAATTCTTCCTCATCCTTTTTCTTAGAAGGTTTAGGAGGAAAGGGCATGGGTTTTTGAACCCATGGTTCTCTTTCTTTACTATGTTTTCTAGCAACGAAGTCTCTTTTATCATAACATTTATTTTTAGGAGGTGGGTTATCAAGATCAATAGCAGGTTCTATTTCAACATCAGTATCAGGTTCTTTATCATTATCTGGTTGGGTATCCACATGAGCATCATCATTATTATTATCATCAGGTGGTTGTTCATTACCAGATTGTGTCTCAGCATCAGAAATAGAAACATCATTACTATCCTCCGAGGGTTTTTCTACCTCGGGTTCACTAGAAGTATGCAAAGTCCTATCATTTTTCTTTTTCTTTTTCTTTTTAGATGGACTAGGTGCATCAACATTAATTCTTTGAGAGTCTTGTTCAATTCTTTTAGGGTGACCTTTAGGATAAAGTGGCTCCTAAGTCATTCTACCTCCTCTAGTCATTACTCTAACAGCATGATCATTCATATTGTTATTCATTTCATTGAGCAATTCACCTTGAGATTTAGCAACTTGTTCTAATTGGGTTTGAACCATAGATGCATGTTTACTTACACCTTTAACATCATTAGCAAGTCTAAATAACAAGTCACTAAAGCGATCGATCATGTAAGCATTTCGTTTCAATTGTTTCATAACATTTGCATTGAAGTGATCTTGCTTAATAATATAATTGTCAAATTCATACAAGCATCGACTAGGATGTTTGTTATAAGGGATATCACTTTCATTAAACTTTATAAGAGAATTTACCTCTACTACCTGTGGCGGTGTGTCAAGACCATGTATTTCTTCAATAGGTGGTAGATTCTTAACATCTTCAGCTTTAATACCTTTTTCCTTCATACACTTCTTTGCTTCTTGCATATCTTCAGGACTGAGATATAAAATACCCCTCTTCTTCGGAGTGGGTTTAGGCAGTGGTTCAGGAAGTGTCCAATCATTATCATTCTTTAATATATTATTCAAGAATTCCTCAGCTTGTTCAATAGTCCGTTCCCTGAAAACACAACTCGCACAACTATCTAGGTAGTCCTTAGAAGCATCGGTTAGTCCATTATAGAAGATATCAAGTATTTCATTCTTCTTAAGAGGATGATCAGGCAAAGCATTAAGCAATTGGAGAAGCCTCCCCCAAGCTTGAGGGAGATTCTCTTCTTTGATTTGCACAAAGTTAAATATTTCCTGTAAGGCAGCTTGTTTCTTATGGGCAGGAAAATATTTTTTAGAGAAGTGATAAATCATATCCTGGGGACTACGCACACATCCAGGAGCAAGAGTATTATACCATTCCTTAGCATCACCCTTTAATGAAAAAGGAAACAACTTAAGAATATAGTAATAGCGATTTTTTTCCTCATGAGCAAATAGGGTGGCTATATCATTTAATTTAGTAAGATGTGCCACAACGGTTTTAGTTTCATAACCATGGAAAGGATCAGATTCAACCAAAGTAATCAACTCAGTATCGACAGAGAATTCATAATCCTTATCAGTAACAAATATGGGAGAGGTAGCAAACTTAGGATCATATTTCATTCTTTCCCTCATAGATTTTTCTTTCATTTCAGCAAGCAATTTTATAACTTCATTTCTATCATTACAAGCAAGAATGGCTCTAGCCGTCTCCCTATCAAAGCAATGTTCATCAGGTGTTTCAATTCTAGTAGGAGAGCTAGGCATAATAGGTGAATCACAATTTTCAAGAGTTTCAGCATTTTTAGTTTCTTTAGCTTTAGCAATTTGTTCAGCAAGAAATTCACCAAGTGGCACAACATTATCAAGCATAGTACTAGCATCATCATGAGTATCATTCATAGCAGAAGTGGTATCATCAATAACTTATGACATATCAGAATTTATAGCAGGTGGTGGTGTTGCAAGTCTACTCAAAACAGAAGGAGAATCAAGTGCAGAGCTAGATGGCAGTTCCTTACCTCCCCTCGTCTTAAAGGGAACGATCTTGATCTTAGCGTCTTTCAGATTCTTCATAGTGATCAACAGATATAAATCCCAAGTGACTCAGCAAATAGAGTTATGCTCCCCGGCAACGGAGCCAGAAAAAGGTCTTGATAACCCACAAGTATAGGGGATTGCAACAGTTTTCGAGGGTAGAGTATTCAACCCAAATTTATTGATTCGACATAAGGGGAGCCAAAGAATATTTGCAAGTATTAGCAGTTGAGTTGTCAATTCAACCACACCTAGAGACTAAATATCTGCAGCAGAGTGATCAGTAGCACAGTAGTATGATAGATTGATAGCAGTAGCAATAAGAGTAACGGTAACGGTAACAGCAATAGTAGGAATAGTAGTAACTTAGCAAGAACAATATGTGAAAAGCTCGTAGGCATTGGATCGGTGATTACGTTGGATAACATTCATCATGTAACAGTCATAACCTAGGGTGACACAGAACTAGCTCCAATTCGTCAATGTAATGTAGGCATGTATTCCGTATATAGTCATACGTGCTTGCGATAAGAACTTGCATGACATCTTTTGTCCTACCCTCCTGTGGCAGCGGGGTCCATAAGGAAACTAAGGGATATTCAGGCCTCCTTTTAATAGAGAACCAGAACAAAGCATTAACACATAGTGAATACTTGAACTCCTCAAACTATGGCAATCACCGGAAAGAATCCCAATTATTGTCAACTTGGGGTATGCGGATCATAACACATAGCAGGTGCATATAACTTGCAAGATCGGATCAAGAACACAAATATATTCATGAAAACATAAAGGGTTCATATCTGAAATCATGGCACTCGGGTCCTAGTGACAAGCATTAAGCATAGCAAACTCATAGCATCATCAATCTCAGAACATAGTGGATACTAGGGATCAAGACCTAACAAAACTAACTTGATTACATGATAAATCTCAACCAACTCATCACCGTCCAGCAAGCCTATGAAGGAATTACTCACTCCCGGCGGTGAGCATCATGGAATTGGTGATGAAGGATGGTTGATGATGACGATGCTGGAAGATCCCCCTCTCCGGAGCCCCAAACGAACTCCAGATCTGGCCTCCCGATGAAGAACAGGAGGTGGCGGCGGCTCCGTAACGTGAAACGCAATAAAACTTCCTCCCTTATTTTTTTCTCTGGAATTGTGAATTTATAGGCCAGAGATTAGGGTCAGCGGAGCCACGTGGGCCCCACGAGCCACCAGGGCACGCTTGGGGGGTGGCGCGCCCTGGTGCCTCGTGGGCACTGGGTGGCCCCCTCCAGTGGGTCTTGGTTCCAGTATTTTTCATTTATTCCATAAAAAATCTCCAAAAAGTTTCATCCAATTCCAAGAACTTTTATTTCTGCACAAAAAATAACACCATGGTAGTTCTGCTGAAAACAGCGTCAGTCCGGGTTAGTTCCATTCAAATCATGCAAATTAGGGGCCAAAACAAGAGCAAAAGTGTTTGGAAAAGTAGATACGACGGAGACGTATCAACCATGTAGTTGCATGTATTCGAGATGATGATGACGACATCATTTGTGCTGGATGATGATGATGATGATGATATGATGACACTATGTTATACCACTTCGATGATGATGATGAGACATTCTTGTTTCATGTAGTTTCAGTGTATGATGATGATGATGATGTATGTTGCTACTGTATAAAACCTATACAAATACAGCGTAAATACGTAGAAAAAAATACAGAAAATGTTAGCAGTAGTGCGGGGTGCTGGTAGCAGTAGTGCTGTCTTAGCACTAGCGGTGGTCTACCAGGCGCGCTGCAGATAATTAGTAGTAGTGCTAGATACACCAGCAGTACTGATATGGAGACTAGCAGTAGCACAGGTGGGAACCCACGCTACTGCTAAAGCCATAGCAGTAGCGAGGGCCCCGCGCTACTGATAGCACAAAAACCCACGCTACTACTAGGGTTTTCCCTAATAGTGTTGTAACCATTTATGTTTTTATTTTAGTGCTTTTACATTCTATCTAATGTGTGTTTTTTTGCGTTTGTTACACAGATTGTCCCATGCAACGCTAGGCTAGAGTTCAATGAATTAATGAAAGAGAGTGTGCCCTTTGTGTGTCGTGGGGTCACTTACAATATTGAACTGCAGAAAGGACCGACAAGGACCTGTATGGGAGGTGAAGGATGGGTTCAGTTCATTACACAGAACGGTCTAACCAGTGTAGGGATGATATGTTTTTCCTTGATAGGACCAGTTCCCACAATGCAGGTTGTTTATCTCGCCGATTCGAACGAGGATGACCCATTTCATTCTTACGTCTTCAACCAAAGAATCAGGCTCGACGATGATGAGACTGGCCACCTCGTTGACATATTACCGCCAAATAATATCTACATCGGGGTGCCATTTGTGACTCGCCTAACGAACACAAATCTTATCACCAAACATGTGATGGTATGTTCTTTTAAGTTATATCCATATTTGTTTTTCCTCCATCTGTGGCGGTCTCACATGAGAGTGCTCTTTTTTGCTTATCATCCATGATGGCATCCCAGAGATTACCTAAGAAGATAGCTACCGGCACTCCCATCCTGGGTGAAGAAGGCTTTGCTGGACTACGGCTTGGAGCAGGGGGTGTCACTAGTACTGTAGCTTACAAAACGGACACAGACGGACACATTGTCTTCAACAAGGAGGGGTGGAAGGATTTCCTCGTGGGAATTTTTTTACAAGTTGGACAAGCTGTGCTAATTACTCTAAGGAACACCGCGCGCAATGACTTGAACATGATGGTTGTCGTTGACATCATCTAGAAATAATCTCAAACTATTTGAGGTCAATAATGCTACCATATATATGTATGACTTAATTTGAGTGTCCAACTTGTGGACACCCTAGTATACGCATGCAATTGTTGTTATGGTTGTGACTTGTTAATTATGATGCTTTTGTTAGTTTGATTGAATACTTGAAGTTTAAATAACTTGTGGAAACCCTACTTGTGACTTGTTATCATGCGTATGTGCATTGCCTATGATGTGGTGCTGTTTGCTATACATACATGCACATATATATGTATTTTTCTTGAATGGGCTGATGTAGAAACTGAAGTAAATAAAACAATTGAAATGATATTTGCTGAGTACAGCACTCCGCAAAAAGCAATTACCAAGAGCGGCACCTGGGAAAACTTCCACGTATCAAGCTCTGGTGAAGTCCCACAGCCATTACCGAGCTCTGACACAAGAATCTAGGCAAAAATAAGCCACTGGCAGTTGTTGTACCCCATTTGCCGAGCTGGTTACTCGGCAAACAGGGTAACTGCTAGCTTGGTAATTCTACCTTTTTTAAAGTTATCTATGTTTTTCCATGAGTGCTCCGTTTGCTTTTGCATTTCCAAGCTTGTTAGGACAGAAAATCAAGATCCGAGCCGCGACCATGAAAGATCTAGCTTTCGAGCGAGAGTGCGTTCGGTTTGTGAAAGGGGTGCGGTGCCCGTTCCTCCGTTGGTCTCGAAACTTTTTCTACACATTCACCGCATTTCCTGGGGTTTATGCAGGAAATTCAAGAGCGGGGCAGCGACCACATGAAATCATGGACGGAAAGGGCTCAGAGTCCCTGCCCGTGGTCTTGTATCCATGCCATGGCCCTGCACACACAACCTGGAGGCTGGGCTCGGCGCGGGGGGGGTGCATGGGGAGGCCGCCGACGCTCATCTTGCTGCCGTTTAAATCCCCAGAAATTCACGGGAGACCGGAAATTGACGGGACCTGGCACGACATCTTCCAGCGGCCCCTGGAGGCAGTGGTAAAAATTGGAGGCCATTTTGGATAAGCCTTCACGGAGGCTTAGTGCAAACGGGACCTTGTCCGACGAAGGATCCCGCTTTCGAGCGGGGATGCGTCCGGTTTCTGAAGGGGGTGCGGGGCCCGGTCCTCCGTTGGCCTCGAAAATTGACGAGACCTGACACGGCATGTTCCCACGGCCCATGGAGGCCCCTGGCATGGCATCTTTCCATGGCCCCACGGGACCTGGCATGGCGGATGGGCACGTTGTCTTAACCGCATGAGGGGATCTCGACAGTGGCTCCAAGACTGCCGAGGAGATCTCGGCTAAGGAGACGCACACGGCTGATGCGCTCACGATGCGAGGAAGGCCAGGAGGTGAGCTGGGCGTATCGTGGTCCGTTCATGATGTGGGTATGTCCAGCACCTCCTTTCCCCTCCTCAGGCGCACCAACTATCCCAGTTGGTCGCCCATGATGAAGGTCATCATGGTGGCACGACACATGTGCAAAGCCGTGGAAACCGGCGATGGTGCCTACCCTTGGCGCCAAGAAGATGGCCAAGGAGGCGTGGGACACCATCAAGATTCTACGCATCAGCGTAGATCACATACGAGAGTCGAAGGCTCAGACCTTGGGCCTCCAGTACGAGGAGATCTAGTTCAAGGCCGGTGAGCTGGTCGACGATTTCACCATGCAGCTATAGGGTCTCATCACTGAGCTCGCAACGCTCGAGGATCCGATTGATGACAAGAGGATGCTACTCAAGTTCATCCGCGTTGTCCCCAAGCAGTACAAGCAGTTGGCATGGTCCATCGAGAGCTTGGTGGATCTCTCCATCATGACCATCGAGGAGCTGGTGGGTCAGCTCAACGTCGTCGAGGGACGCCGTGATGATGCTGTAGAACGCACTAGTGGCCAACTGCTATTCATGGAGGAGCAGTGGAACGCGCGCCAGCAACGGCGCGGACACGGTGGCTCTTTCGGCAGTGGGGGAGGCACCTCCACGGGAAGCAGAGCTAACGGCAGAAGCGGAAGCTGCACCTAGAGCGGCTGCGGCAACCGTGGGTGCAAACCAACCCAGCCCCAGCAGTAGGGTGGACCTGCGTGCCGCTCCGGCGGGGGTGATGACCGGAACATGTGCCACTACTATAGCAGCCGGGTCACTGGACCCGAGAATGCCGCAAGAGGATAGCCGATGAGGTAGCCGTGAGAACGGCAAACCTCGTCTAGGCAGACATGGATGGTGGGCCAGCAATGATTCTGGCAAGTGTCGAGACCGTGCAGGAGAGCCTAGTGTCTCCTGCGACCACGGCCCCGACAACCACCCAGTCTGTGCATGAGGCATAGAGCCCATCCAAGGGAACCATCCCTTCAGTGACAGGCCACTCCAAGATAACGATGTTCTCGGGGCCTGTCGACTGGGAGGCGATGAAGGCACGAGCGTGGGGAAATCACATCCCGGTAACCAAATCCCTGTCAAATCAGGTCGTTGCCCCAGCAACCGAGGTCCCGACAACGTCGAACCCCGTCAAGGCCGTGTGAGAGGACACGCCACATCTGGTGGACCATGCTATGACCATGATGCTAGCGGCCATCGATTCCGTGTAGGAGCGCATGGCGACTCAGGCCTTCCACACCCCGACGATGGGGTTAGGTGCGTTGGTGGTAGATGGCTCCCCGACAATGACATGTGCGTGCGGTTTCAACTTCCTCAACGAGGAGAGAGCCGTGACCACACCCACGCTTGTAGGCGGCAAGCACGATGAGGGTTGGTTCCTAGACACTGGCTCCACGAACCACATAACCAGTTCGGTCGATGCATTCACAGAGCTGGACCGCTCGATCTCTGGGAAGGTGCGGTTGGCCGACGGCTCAGTGGTTGACATCCACGGGCGTGCTACTTGTAGCTTGCGTTGGTATTTTCCCTAAAGAGGAAGGGATGATGCAGCACAGTAGAGATAAGTATTTCCGTCGATTATGAAACCAAGGTTATCGAACCAGTAGGAGAATCACACAACACCCAGTGAGCAGCACCTGCACACAAACAACAAATCCTTGCACCCAACGCAAACAAGGGGTTGTCAATCCCTTGGCGGTAAGATTGCAAGATTAAATTGTATTTGATAGATTGATAGATTGAAATAAAAATACAAAATAAAATAAGTAAAAGAAAATTGCAGCAATATTTTTAGGGTTTTAGTAATATGAGATTGATAAGACCCGTGGGCCATAGGTTTCACTAGAGGCTTCTCTCGAGAAAATAGCATACGGTGGGTAGACAAATTACTATTGGGCAACTGATAGAAAAGCAAATAATCATGACGATATCCAAGGCAATGATCATGTATATAGGCATCACGTCCAAGATTAGTAGATCGACTCCTGCCTGCATCTACTACTATTACTCCACACATCGATGGGCTATCCAGCATTCACCTAGTGTATTAAGTCCATAAGAACGGAGTAATGCCTTAAGAACGATGACATGATGTAGACAAGACAAACTCACGAATTAATAAAACCAATGAATAGATCCCATCTTGTTACCCTTAGTAGCAACGATACATACGTGCCATGTCCCTTTCTGTCACTGGGATTGAGCACCGCAAGATCGAACCCACTACGTAGCACCTCTTCCCATTGCAAGATAAATCAACTTAGTTGGCCAAACCAAATCAATAGGTCGGAGAAGAAATACGAGGCTATAATAATCATGCATAAAAGAGATTAGAAAAGACTCAAATAATTTCATGGATAATCTGATCATAAACTCACAATTCATCGGATCCCAACAAACACACCGCAAAAAGAGATTACATTGGATAGATCTCCAAGAACACCAAGGAGAACATGTATTGAAGATCAAAAAGAGAGAAGAAGCCATCTAGCTACTAACTATGGACCCGAAGGTCTGTGGTAAACTACTCACGCATCATCGGAAGGGTAGCAAGGTTGATGTAGAGCCCCTCCGTGATCGATTCCCCCTCCGGCAGATTACCGGAGAAGGACCCCAGATGGGATCTCTCTGGAACGGAAGCTTGAGGTGGCATAAAAAGTATTTCATGGACTCTCCTGAGGGTTTCTGATTTTTCTGGAATTTATAGTGCTGGAATTAGGTCAAACGGAGCTCTGTGGGCCCCACAAGGCACCAGGGCGCGCCTGCCCCCCCCAGGCGTGCCCTGGTGGCTCGTGGGCCCCACAAGGATCTTCTGGCCTCCTCCCGAAGCTTCTAGTATTCTTCATGCCCAAGAAAAATCCTCCAAGAAGTTTCACTGTATTTGGACTTCATTTGATATTGATTTTCTGTGAAACAAAACCAGGGCAGAAAACAGCAACTGGCACTGGGCACTAGGTTAATAGGTTAGTCTCCAAAAATGATATAAAATTGCTGTAAATGATTATAAAAACATCCAAGATTGATATTATAACAGCATGGAACAATCAAAAATTATAGATACGTTGGAGACATATCAGCATCCCCAAGCTTAATTCCTGCTCGTCCTCGAGTAGGAAAATGATAAAAACAGAATTTTTTATGTGGAATGCTGCCTAACATATTCATCACATATTCCTTTCTTTTGTAGCATGGACATTGGACATGTATGATTCAAAGCAATAGTCTATAGTTTGACATGAAAACATAAATACTCAACCATGCTAACAAGCAACCATGTCTTTCAAAATATCAATGCTAAAGAAAGTTATCCCTAGCCCATTATGATCAATCATTGATCCATTCATGAAACACACTCGAATATTAGCTACATCCAATGCACAAGTATGACAATAGTGCTCCCTCATTGGTGCTTTTGTAAGAGAAGATGGAGACTCAAGAAAAATAAAAATTGCATAAAAGTAAATAGATAGGCCCTTCGCAGAGGGAAGCAGAGATTTGTCAAATGTGCCAGAGCTCAAAGCTGAAATTAAAGAGATAAAAAACATTTTGGGAGGCATGCTTTTCCTGTCAACGAAAACGAACGGGAATTCCCAATATCTTCCATGCTACATAAATCATAGGCGGTTCCCAAACAGAAAATAAAGTTTATTCCTTTTCTACCATTTCTTTCACAATCCATGGCTAGCCCGTATCCACGGGTGCCCTCCATACCATCACTTTCCAAGGAATTTATTATTGTGATCACATAAGATTTTTCATTTCATTTCATTTCACAATTCGGGACTGGGCATCCCTATTACCGCCATACTCTCGTGCAATGACAAGTGAATAAACACTCATCGTGAGAATAACCCACCTAACATGGAAGATAATGGCTACCCCCTTCCGTCTCATGAGCGGTATGGGCACACAAAACAGAAAAATTATTTTGAAATTTAGAGTTGGCACACGCAAATTTACTTAGAACGGCATTGAAATACCGCATATAGGTAGGTATAGTGGACTCATATGGCAAAACTGGGTTTAAGGATTTTGGATGCACAAGCAGTATTTCCGCTTAGTACAAATGAAGGCTAGCAAAAGATTGAGAAACAACCAACCAAAAAATGAATACGGTCATAAACATGCATTGAACATAACTAACACCGAATAATGCACCATAAGTAGGATGTAACTTCATTGCATAACTATTGACTTAACGTGCATGCATAGGGAATCACAAACCTTAACACTAATATTCTTACTAAAGCGCAATTACTCACTAACATGGCATCACATATTATAATTTCCATATCGCAAAACTATTGCAAGGAATCACACTCATCATATCCAATGATCTATATGAAAGTTTTTATCTATATCCCTCTTGAATATTCATCACTTTGGGACCAATTGCATAACATGTGCAAATTACCATTACTATCATCACCATGTCAACTCTCAAAAAGATTTAGGTGAAGCATGAGAGTGCAAATATTTCTTCAAAATTTCAATCTTAACAATTCTCAAAATGATATAAGTGAAGCATGAGAATTAATTTCTTCAAAATTTCAATCTTAACAATTCTCAAAATAATATAAGTGAAGCATGAGAATTAATTTCTTCAAAATTTTAATCAACTCTCAAAATAATATAAGTGAAGCATGAGAGTTTATTTCTTCAAAATATAACCGCCACCGTGCTAAAAAAGATTTAAGTGAAGCACTAGAGCAACTGCCTAGCTCAAAAAATTTAAGTGAAGCACAAAGAGTATTCTAACAAATTATGATGATAAACATGTGGCTCTATCAAGATAGGTGTGTGCAGAAAAGATGATTGTGACAAACTAAAAAGCAAACAAAGCAAAGACTCATATCATACAAGACGCTCCAAGCAAAACACATATCATGTGACGAATAAAAATATAGCCTCAAGTAAAATTACCGATGGTCGGTAGAATAAAGAGGGGATGCCTTCCGGGGTATCCCCAAGCTTAGATGCTTGAGTCTTCCTAGAATATTACCTTGGGGTGCCTCGGGCATCCCCAAGCTTAGGCTCTTGCTACTCCGTATTCCTTCATCCATCGTGATCTCACCCAAAACTTGAAAACTTCAATCACACAAAACTTAACAAAACCTCGTGAGATCCGTTAGTATAACAAAATAAATCACTACTATAATTACTGTTGCAAACCCATTCATATTTTATTTTTGCATTATACCTACTGTACTCTAACTTCACCATGGCTTATACCCCCCGATACAATCCATAGATTCATCAAAACAAGCAAGTAGTGCATCAAAAACAGAATCAGTCAAAAACAGAACAGTCTGTAGAGATCTGAATTATGGTCATACTTCTGTAACTCTAAAAATTCTGAAAAAGTAGGACAACGTGGAAAATTCATATATAAATAATCTCAAAAACATTCAGAAGGTTCTGACATAACAGTGAAAAAACAAAATTCCAGCACTGGACGCAAGACTTTCTGTTTTCTAACAGAATCGATTATACTATCTCCCAAATCATCCCAAAGGTTTTACTTGGCACAAACACTAATTAAAAACATAAAAACACTATCATACCAGTAGCATGACAGTAAAAACACACCATAACAGAAACTTACAACAAAAATTTATTTTATTCATTGGGTTGCCTCCGAACAAGCGCTATTGTTTTATGCCCCTAGCTAGGCATAATGCATAGTTTTAAGTATTGTCTTGTTTGGTTTTAGTGATCTTAGCGGGAGTTTTCTCAACACCGGGAGGTTCTTTACGGTTCCCATTGTTCTCAGAAAAAGAGGCAATTTTAATATCCAAAATATTCAATCGCTTATTGCATAAGGAAATCAAAGTGTTCGTGCGATTGAGATTTCCACTAATATGTTTAAGAGGCTCGTTAGACTTTTGCAACTCAACCAAATTTTTCTGCATATCACCCAATTTGTCTAGAATTTGAGCCCCCTCTTGAGTAAAAGCAAAACTCTTTTGTGGTGGAGGAACACCCAATATGCCTTCTATTATTTCATAGGCGGTATTGGCCTCACTCTCAATGAAATTCCCTTTTGCGGCAAAATCCAGAAGTTGTCTATGATGTAGGGTTATGCCTATATAGAATTTGCGAAGCAAAATTTTTAAATCCCCTTTTATAGAAAAAACACGGTAGGATTCCATCATCCTATACCAAGCATCTTTAAGATTTTCTCCTTGTCTCTCTTTGAAGTAAAGCACTTCAAAATCCGGGGACAAAGGAGGGATAGTAACACTAGTCATGACGAATAAACAAGCAAGCAAACAAGCAAACGAGAAAAAGGCAAAAAGGCAAACGGAAAATATTTTGGTATTTTTGTAAAAATGTTTTAGAAGTGGGGGAGATGAAAACGAGAGGCAAATGGCAAATAATGTAAATGCAAGGAGATGCATGTTTGTGCAAAGGTACTTGATAGATGTTGATGATGTCTCCCCGGCAACGGCGCCAGAAATTCTTCCTGCTACTTGTAGCTTGCGTTGGTATTTTCCCTGAAGAGGAAGGGATGATGCAGCACAGTAGAGATAAGTATTTTCCTCAATTATGAAACCAAGTTTATCGAACCAGTAGGAGAATCACACAACACCCAGTGAGCAGCACCTGCACACAAACAACAAATCCTTGCACCCAACGCAAACAAGGGGTTGTCAATCCCTTGCCCCCCCCCCCCCCCCCCCCCCCCCCCCCCCCCCCCCCCCCCCCCCCCCCCCCCCCCCCCCCCCCCCCCCCCCCCCCCCCCCCCCCCCCCCCCCCCCCCCCCCCCCCCCCCCCCCCCCCCCCCCCCCCCCCCCCCCCCCCCCCCCCCCCCCCCCCCCCCCCCCCCCCCCCCCCCCCCCCCCCCCCCCCCCCCCCCCCCCCCCCCCCCCCCCCCCCCCCCCCCCCCCCCCCCCCCCCCCCCCCCCCCCCCCCCCCCCCCCCCCCCCCCCCCCCCCCCCCCCCCCCCCCCCCCCCCCCCCCCCCCCCCCCCCCCCCCAAAAAGTATTTCGTGGACTCTCCTGAGCGTTTCTGATTTTTCTGGAATTTATAGTGCTGGAATTAGGTCAAACGGAGCTCTGTGGGCCCCATGAGGCACCAGGGCGTGCCTGCCCTGGTGGCTCATGGGCCCCACAGGGATCTTCTGGCCTCCTCCCGAAGCTTCTAGTATTCTTCATGCCCAAGAAAAAATCTCCAAAAAGTTTCACTGTATTTGGACTTCGTTTGATATTGATTTTCTGTGAAACAAAAACAGGGCAGAAAACAGCAACTGGCACTGGGCACTAGATTAATAGGTTTGTCTCCAAAAATGATATAAAATTGCTGTAAATGATTATAAAAACATCCAAGATTAATATTATAACAGCATGGAACAATCAAAAATTATAGATACGTTGGAGACGTATCAGGGCGCGTGACCATCATCTTCGCCGACAATGGGGGTGATCACATGGCGTTCACGGACATCTACTTTAGCCCGGCGCTAAAGAGCAGCATCGTGAGCATCGGCCAGCTCGATGAGGGTTGGTCCGACATTGGCCTCCACCAGGGTGTACTCATCGTACGCGATCAGTAGAAGAGGCTGCTCATCGAGGTAATCCGCTCACCGAATCGCCTCTACAAGCTCTTCTTTCGACCTGTGCATCCTGTGTGCCTTGCCGTGGGTCATGTCTCCGACGCTTGGCATTGGCATGCCTCACATCAAGCACGCCAATGAGCTATGAGATGCGTGTCTTGCCGGGAAGCAGCGGCATCTACCCTTTCCCAAGAAGGGACGTTTCCGGGTGTAGAAACACCTAGAACAAGCTCACAGGGACCTATGCAGCCTGATCACCCCGGCAATGCCAGGAGGGCATCGCTACATCTTGCTGCTCATCGATGAATACAACAGGTTCATGTGGGTGCTGCTCCTCGCCGCCAAGGATGAGGTGGAGCGAGCCATCATCAAGTAGCAAGCGGCAGCAGAGCTCGAGTATGGTCACAAGCTGCGCATGCTGCGCATAGACCGTGGTAGAGAGTTCACGTCGGCCATGTTCTACAAGCACTGTGACGAAGGGTTGCAGTATCACCTCATGGCCCCCTACTCGCCACAGTAGAACGGTGTCGTCGAGTGGAGGAACCAGATGGTGCCCGGGATGGCACGCTGCATGCTCAAGGTAAAGCAGGTGCCGAGCACGTATTGGGGCAGGTCGTGCTCACGGCCGTCTTCATCCTCAACCTCTCCTTCACGAGGAGTGTCGACGGCAAGATGCCCTACAAGGCGTGGTATGGGAGGAAGTCTGACGTACGCTTCCTCCGCACCTTTGGCTGCGTCGGGCAAGTCAAGACGGCATGCCCACAGCCGAAGAAGCTCGACGACAGGAGCACCACTATGGTGTTCATGGGCTACGAGATGGGCTCCAAGGCATACAAGTTGTACCACTCCATCGCGAAGCATGGACACATCTCCCGTGATGGCATCTTTGATGAGGACGTGTGCTAGAGTTGGGAGGCACCGGGGGATGCCCCGGCAGGCAGCTCCTTCATTGAGGAGTACCCGATGTACTCTAGGACCCCGGGTAGTGCAAAGACTGGCACAACGACCCCGGGAAGCCCATCCCCGGGATCCGCTAAGGCCACGGGAAGAATGGGCCTAGGAACTATGACCCCAGCAACATCGTCCCTTGGTGCAGCATCCCCGAGCACCCCGCCAATAGGCAAGGTGGTTCCCGGGTAGTCCGCAACACCACCAACAGGCGAGGTATTTCCCGGGCGCTTTGCATCCCCGCCAACAACGCAAGTGGACCTGTTCAACGCTGACGACAGCGTTGGTGCCCCACACAGGTTCTAACGCCTGGACAATCTCCTCAGAGCACCGTAGCTTCCCAAGAATGAGGATGATGATGATGACGACGTCCAGCATCTGATGGCCGGCGAGGAGCCGACCACGTTCATGGAGGCCGAGCAAGTAGATTGCTGGCGACGGGCGATGTTGGACGAGCTATCATTGATCAACGACAATGCCACTTGGACACTCAGCACACTGCCTGCAGGGCACCGAACCATCGGGCTCAAGTAGGTGTGCATGGTGAAGAAGGACGAGCATGGCGCCATTGTCAACCACAAGGCGTGCCTCGTCGCAAAGGGCTACGTGCAACTCGAGGGGGTGGGCTTCGAGGAAGTCTTCACTCCGGTGGCAAGGCTGGAGTTCGTATGGCTCATCCTTGCCATGGCAGCACACCGTGGGTAGGAGGTACACCACATGGATGTCAAGTTAGCGTTCCTCAATGGCGACCTCAACGAGGAGGTGTATGTCACCCAGCCACCAGGATTTGTTGCTGGGAATCATTAGCAGGGCGTGTACCGGCTACACAAGACCCTGTATGGTCTCCGGCAAGCCCAAAGGGCGTGGAACGCCAAGGTCAATGCAAGCCTCACATCTCTTGGGTTCTCACACAATGCTTCTGAACACGGTGTGTACTCACGTGGTACCGCAAACACGCTGCTCATCGTCGGCATCTACGTCGACGACCAGGTCATCGCCGGGGCAGAGCCCGATGAGGTTCAGCGCTTCAACGAAGAGATGCATTGTCACTTCAGCATGAGCGACCTGGGGCTACTCCGGTACTACATCGGGCTGGAGGTGAACCAGGAGTGTGGTCGCACGACGATCACGCAGGCGGTCTACGCATGAGCGACATGAGGTAATATGTCATGTTTTTTCCCATTGAGTTTCGTATATATGTAATAGCTCGTTCCATATGAAATTCTGAGGAATCTGAGGGTCATATTCCTTTGTTTGAAATGTTACCATACATTTTTTTTTGCAGAACTCTTATATCCCCCAAAATTTCTATGTTTTTATTGGTTCTAAACAGGGCTTAAATTTAGTGGACATGCATATGATATGAATCTTGATGGTAATATTGACATCCATAACACTGACGCTAAACGTCGCAATACTGATACAAATACCACATGTTTGTGGCACTGCCGTCTTGGTCATATTAGACAAAACAACATGAAGAAACTCCATAGTGATGGACTTTTGGATTCATTTGATTTTGAATCATTTGAGAATTGCAAGTCTTGTCTCACGGGAAAATTGACTAGGACGCCATTTACAGGCCATATGGAACGGGCGAGTGACTTATTGGAAATCATACATATAGATGTATGTGGTCCGATGAGTATACCGGCGCGCAGTGGATTTCACTACTTTGTTACCTTCACAGATGATTTATGTAGATATGGTTATATTTACATAATGAGGCAGAAGTCTGAAACTTTTGAAAAATTCAAAGAATTTCAGAACGAAGTAGAAAATAATTGTAACAAGAAAATCAAATTTCTACGATCGGATCATGGAGGAGAATATTTGAGTTACAAGTTTAGCGAGCATCTGAAGAGTCATGGAATTGTTTCATAAGTTGCGACTCCCGGAACACCACTAGGGAATGGAGTGTCCGGGAGATGTAATCAAACCTTGTATCACATAGTAAGATGAAAGATGTCATTAACAAATTTGCCATTATCATTTTGTAGTTATGCTTTAGTGACTACGGCTTCTACACTGAAAAGAGCGCCATCATATCTGTTGAAATGACATCATAAAAGATATGGCTTGAGAAGCCAAACCAATTTGTCTTTTCTTAAAATTTCAGAATCTGATGCATATGTAAAGTGTTTACAACCAAAGTACAAATCCAAAATCAGATAAGTGTTACTTGGTTGATTATCCTAAAAGGTTGTCGCTAAGAACGGTGTGTTTTGGAGAAAAAGTTTCTTGCAAAAGAGTGAGTAGGAGGATATTGCAGCTCGACGAGATTAGAGAATCTTTGTCATTAGGTCAAAGTAAATAAACACCAGAAGTAGTCCCGAAGTTTCCCCACTGCGACTGATACAAAAACTTCTACATGGTCGAACTAGCAACTGAACCACACATGATGGGCAAAACTCGTGAAATCCATTGTGGTATGTGAATGAGAAATTGTTGTTAGACAACAGCAAGCCTGCGACATACAAAAAGGCAATGATGGGCCCTGACTCTAGAAGTTGGCTTAATGCCAAGTAATCTGATAAAGCATCCATGGACAAAAATCAAGTTTGGAACTTGGTAGACCCTCCGGATGGTGTTAGACCTAACGAGCATAAATGGATCGATAAACAGACATGGATGAAATTGTTTACATCCATAAAGCTGGACTTGTTGCAAAGTGTTTTTTAATAAGTTCAAGGAGTTGACTACGACGGTATCATCTAGCCATAGCGACACTTACGTCAGTTTGGGTTATTCTAGCAATTGCTGCACATTTCGATTACAAGATGTGGCAGATGGATGTCAAAACGGATTTCCTCAATGGAAATTTAACCGAGGATGTATACATGATACAACCTGGAGGTTTTGACGGTCCTAAGGATGCTGAAAGGTGTGAAAACTTCAGAGATCCAGTTATGGACTTAAGCAAGCATTAAAGAGTTAGAATCTTCATTTCGATGTAGTGGTCAAAGACTTTGGTTTCATCAAGAATGGCGAAGATGCTTGTGTTTACAAGAAAATAATTGGGAGCTCAATAATATTTCTAATACTTTATGTGGATATTGTTGATTGGAAATGATGCAAATTTCTTGATACGAATTAGTGAGTTCATTGAAAATAGTTTTTCGATGAAGGACTTGGGCTAGGAGCATACATATTGGGTATAATGATCTATAAAGATAGATTGAGGCACCTAATAATGCTGACCCAAAATACATATTGACAAGATACTAAAATGTTTTGTATGAAAATGCCAGGAATTGTCTTGCCGAGGTCACATGGAAAGGTTTGAGCAAGACTCAGTATCCTAAGAATGACTGATAAGCAAGAACACATGAGTGAGATTCCATATACACTAGTAAATGGCACGTGCCATGCACGTGTAGATTTAAGGATTATTGCGAAATGTTGTATGTTGAGAGGGATTAAAGACATTTTTATTTACTATATAATCAGATTGTTAATATTTACTAACTTATTTTTTCAAGTAAAGTCCATACATGTGCATGCATACAATGATTTGTCTGCCTAATCGAGTAGAAGTTTACATAAAAAATTATTGGTGAAAACAAAGGGAACACTGTGTCATAATATTTGTAAAACGAATTCATAAGAGGAAGGAGCAAAATGCCGAGGGTATTTTCCCCTTTAAAAAGAAGAAGAGAGAAAGTAGCAAAGCAGCCTTTGGGCTCTCGGGCACCGGTGCTCCTTGTGAGTGAAAATATTTTCCAAATATGCCTAGTAACAATTAAAAAAAAATCATGCATGCAGATTAGAGTGTCCTTCAGCATAGCTGAAGGTTTCAAAAAATGATACTACCAATATTTGCATGTTGTACAAAAACAACAAGCAGCGAGGGTCAAAAAAATAATTCAAATCGATAGAAACATGCCAGAGTTCTTATTTTCGCACAGGCTGCATTTGTTAGAATTATTTTATAAAAAAATGTCAGTTTAGCAAACATGCAGATTACTACATGTATAATATTTTTTTGACAAATAAAAAAATAAGAAAATATTTTTGGTACCAAGAGTACTGGTGCCCGAGATCCAAAGTGATTTTTTGAAAGTAACAACGCTATTTAGTTACAACACATATGAAGCTTCTATTTTAATTGTTGTTTCTAAACTGATAAATGCATTCTTACCGAGGCTGCATGCTGCATGCATTTTTTTTTCCTCCCTCACCACGTTGCATAGTACCTTGCCTGGTAGCTTGCTAGTAGTAGCACAGTAGGGCAGCATTCTTTTTCTCACGGGGGGCTGCCAGATATTTCTAGGCAGCAGTGGCCAGTAGAAGAATCGCGAGGCTGCAAGTACTCTCATGATTACAGTCTGGCAGTGCAAATATGAACCCCCACCGCGAATCCCAGCGTGCCGGGCCGTTAGATTACCCTATCCTAGGGTCTATATGTGGCCACGCAGTCCTCTGTCTAAAGCAATTGAATCTGAGCCGTTCAGTTACAAAGATCCAATGGTCAATATAACTTAATACCGGTATACTATATAGGAGTATAGATCTATGTATGGATTTATCATGTAAGCCATGGTATGCACACAACAAGATATGTCATGTTCTCTAAGTGTTATGAGCAAGATATTAAAATGATCAAGTCGTTGATCAGTGTACTACAGTGGAAAATATCCTGGAGCACTTGAGAAGTACTAAGGGCATATTTCTCGTGCAGGGACATGATGAAGAGCTTTGTTGTAAAGTGTTACACCAATGCATGACCATTGTAAATAGTTACACTGATGCAATCTTCACCATTGATCCGAACGATTTTCGATTTCAATCAGGGTTTTGTGAATACACAGAACAGAGGCATAGTAAGTTGGAATTGTTACAAGCAAAATACTGTGGCAGAATTTACAAAAGTGGCTAAGTATATTGCCACTTTAGAAGCGGCAATGGAGGATGTTTGTACCAAGAAGTTCATCACCAATCTTGGTATGGGTTCAAATGCGCTGGAGCCAATGGAGCACTATTGAGAATAGTGGCGCCATAGCCAAGGCCAAGAAGCCAAGGTCCTGCCAGGAGTTCAAACATATACAAAGCTAATTCCACATAATTTGTGAATTATTGTGGAGCGTAGGGATGCAAAGATATGCAAGATACATATGCATCTGAAACTGTCAGATCCATTGACGAAGTCTATACCATGAGCAAAGCATGAGCAAGACTAGAATTCCATTGGTGCTAGGGAACTTATGTAACTAGATTATTGACTCTAGTACAAGTGAGAGACTGTTGGAAATATGTCCTAGAGGCAATAATAAATGTATAATTATATTTCCATGTTCATAATTAAGTTTATATTTCTGCACTATAATTGCATTGATTATTGAATATGAGATTCAGAGGAAAATAAATCGCATGTGTGGAAACATAAACTCCAATATAGTCCCTTGTCATGCCTCTAAGACTAGCTCATGTATTGATCATGATCTTGTTTGCCTAATCATGAGCATTGTTCCGATGCTATCAATAATGAGAACACATTGTTATCAGAACAATGGAGTTGGATAGACCCAACTTATGAATTACTGCGAGATCACATCATTTTTATGTTATCGGTATTTTCATATAATATGTTAACGGTTAATTAGTTCCATAGACCATGACAATATTGAATGCCAACATGCCAAATGGTTACTTTGGGGTTACCGAATGTCACTCCATAACTGGATTTTAATAAAAGTAACTTACGGGTATACCAAAAACATATGTCTCGGTAGTGATAGTTCAAGACTGGGATTTGCTCTTGAAATGATAGAGAGGTACTCTCTGGGCCTAGTCGGTATTACGGTATCATTATCGTCTGGCCAGAAACATATTATTTAGATCACAGGGATACCGGAATACATATACGAGTAAAGAGAACAAAACTGGTAACGAGGAAAACCGGTATAGTGATCAAAGTGTTGATCACGGGGATACTGATAATATCTCACCTCGGTTGTTGTAACGTATCATGAAGCAAAGGTAGTGGTATTCGTAAACAAAAGGTTCGCTGGAGAACTTCATGAATGTGCGGGAGTTAACAAGGGTGTCCAGATTTTGCTGTTAATAATTGATCGGAAAGTGTTCCGGGTCATGTCCGCTTATTTACGAACCATAAGGGTCACACGCTTAATGTTTAGTAATTATGATGAGAACTAAAGTTTGAGAGAATGAGCACCAAAAGAGTTCCAGATGGTTTCAAAAGTGTTCTGAATGGTCTCCGTGTGCAAAAAAGTTTCGGGTCTATATATGGAAAGTTTTTGGAAGGTTCCGCAAACTACCGGAAAACTCCGGAATATTTTTTGGCAGAGAAGTCCCTCTTGGGCCAACCAAAGAGGGCTGCCCTAAGTGGGTCAAATAGGCCCAAATGGGGGAGCCCCCCAAAGTAGGTAAGGGGAAGGCCGAATCCTACTTGGGGGGAAATACTTCCTGCCCCCCACGGTGTCCGAATTAGGGAGGGATTCCTCCCCAATTAAGTTTGACCTTGGCCCTCCTCCCACTTATATATGTGTGGAGATCTCCCCCTAGAGCACATCAAATCCTAAGGGGATCTCTCCCACATAGCCATGCTCTAATCCCGATCTTATTGGTCTAACGGTTTAGACTCCTAATTAGACGGGCTCTAATTCTGGTCTAATTGGTCTAATAGAATTAGACTCCTAATTAGACAGAACACCGTTAGGCTTCTCTCTCTTTAGTTTTCTCAGAGCCCTTCTTCCTGCACATCGAAGTGTTGCCGGATTACCACGGTACGTGTGGATACCTCGGAGGGGTCGTATACTTTGACTCTAGATCGGCGGATTGTCTCAAAGAAATTCTTGCTGCTGGGAGGTATAACCTAGCTGCGAGAATTGTCACACTTCACCAACTTCTTCACTGCTTCCGCTACTCTGCTCGTTGGTGAGTTTGATCATTACCATCATCTTCACAGTGTTCCTGGGTGCGATCGTGTAGCATAAATTTTTGTTGCGTAACACGTTCCCCTACACCTACCACACTACTCTAGGTGTGGTGCTTTGGCTTAGTCATATAAGAGTATTGGGGTTCAGATCCAGTCTATACAGGCTGCGAGCGGTATCTGTAAGGGCCAATTGCTTGAACCATGATTTTGGTACTCAAATTTCATCACCGAGTGCTAATGTCGATGTCCTGATTGATTAGTGCAGCTAAATTTGAATGTCTTAGATCCCGGGCCCCGACATCTGGTTAGTGTTTGCGGCGATGACCTGGACCCTATGGACTATCCATAACAACATGGTTATCAAGCGGGTCTTTCTCTGGCATGCTTCTAAATCTGTGTTTAAATTTTTGGCCCTCTTGCAGCAGTGGCACCCGCTATGTTGGCATCGGGACATGAATTGGCTAGGCGGCATGATTGATGTTCTTCTTGTGATAGCCCTCCAACTCGCTTCGCCCCCTAACCGATGATCGGTTGGCTCCACGGAGTCATGTATCACTGTTTCTATTACTTTTGGACATCTTTGTGTTGTTGCCCTAGCAGACCTCCTATTTACTTTCCTGCACTTACACTACTTGTTTGGACATGGTGATTGCTTTGTCTATAAATGGGGCGAAAGCTTATTTCGAGAGCTTCTAGGTTCTAAAATTGTAGGCGCTATTCTCTTTCCAAGGTCAAAAACTGAGCAAGCAAAGTGGAAATCAGAGGAGGAAGAAATTGCCATGCCTAGACGCAGGAAGTAAGCAATTCCTTTCTTTTTTTTATCTATAAAGGGCACTCTTCATTGATTCATAATGTCACATCAAGTGGATATAATCACAATGATTAAACACCTGGCCCCTACACGACTAGAATGCACACGACTAACAAGAAAAAAGAAAAAGAAAATGAAAATGAAAAAATGACCCGAAGGAGACAAGGCAAGGAAAACAATCCACTGTAGTAAAACATCAACTACTACCACCGCTTTTGACAACACCCCGACGACGAGAAGGTTCCCCAATAGCAATGCCTTTAGCAAGAAAATGGTGCATGAACGCCTTCGTCGTCGGATACAACCATATAGGCTAGATCATGGGTTTTCACCCTCAAGAGAAAGATGACTAAGCTCCAGACAGTGCCTTCAACAAGGGAACGTAGACCGCCACTGCCAGGTACAACCAGTGAAAGTTAGACCTAGGGTTTTCACCCTGGAACTAGAGACCGGGCACTCGAAGAGCACAACCATGGACGAAGGCCCCTATGTTGCCGCCTCCAACTTGCCAGAGAAGAAATCCTACTGCAATGTATCAGTCAGCACCGGAATCACGGATCAGAGTGAAACTCCACACATCAAGTATTTGCTGAGACTCCAGATCTGCCAGTGTAGACAACGTCGAGCGTGCTAACACCAATGCCGAAGTGGGGCACACCACCGACACCCCGACGACGAGAAGGTTCCCCAATAGCAACCCCCCCCCCCCCCCCCCCCCCCCCCCCCCCCCCCCCCCCCCCCCCCCCCCCCCCCCCCCCCCCCCCCCCCCCCCCCCCCCCCCCCCCCCCCCCCCCCCCCCCCCCCCCCCCCCCCCCCCCCCCCCCCCCCCCCCCCCCCCGTCCATCATGTGGGTGGGAGGCATGGAGGAGACTGACACGCCAAGCCCAACGGCCAAGATGCGTGCACTACCACCGAGCATCCACCGCCACCGGCTCCATCGGATGCTCCATTGCTTGTACCCATGCCGACGAATGACCACCAGAAGGAGGCCGGAGCGTAAAGCCAAATAGGACAAAAAATGTGCGCTCCTCCTCCCCGGTCACACTGGCTGGGGACCAGAATAGGGACGCCACAGGGGAGCCAACCAGCCATCACTAGATCAAGCCAGCCGAGATCTGCTTGACCACCAGCTGAACGAGACACAACGTGAGTCGCCACCCAAATGCCCACCAATGGTGGCGTGCCTCACGAAGACCGCTGAGCAGATCAGAGCTACACTCAGCCAAACATCGCCTCAAAGAGGATCGCCGAAGCACCGCCACCAAGCACGTTTGCAGCAGTCTCGCACTAGCTAGGATCGGGCCACCCCATGCACCGCAACCATGCCCTGGACCACCGCAGCTATAGCGAACCCGGCCGCCACCCCTATATCGGGAGTCACCGTAAGAGGAAACCGACCATGCCTTCTCGGCATCTGCACTTCTTTCCACTGCCAGCGCTGCACTGCCAAGGGCAGGACATGCACCGCTGCTCCCCACCATTGAAGGGGCACGAATCTGCAGATCCATTGTCGGGCGACCTTTGTCGGCTTAGACTACAAACATCAGTTGCCGTGGCCCGGTGCCCCGCTTGGATCCAGGCCCATCGACCAGATCCGCTACTGAGTTGACCCTATCTCACATGCCGAGACCAAGCACCGGCAACCTATACCCCGAGCATGTGCAACCCCAGCCATCTCCACACACGATGACAAGACTGCCGGCCAGAGGACCACCCCACCGAGCAACCCCGCACGCCCCCTGTGAGGTTAGCTGCAGTGGCGGAGGAGAGGAGGTGCTCTAGCAGAAAACCCGCTGGTGGCACTACGTTTCCCCCGTGTCGCTTAAGCAGAGCGACACGGGGGCCAAAAATGAAAAGAAGCCATGGGCGTCCCTTTCCAGGCATTCAAGAAAAGCAAGGTGTCCAAGCGAAGAATCCACCTTGCTCCCTAGCCTCCCTTAGCATCATTCCATCTAGCTACAAAGAGGCAATACTACTGCATTGTAACTTTACACCTTTCAAATCCCATGTACTATGAACCAAAAAAACTGCCGAGAATATGAGCAATTTTTGATATGATTTAATCTAGAAAAATGGGAGATAAAATATGGTAATCACAATAGAGATGATAATTGGACCATCTAAAGTCCTATTCAATCTAGTCATGCAATCTGGTAGATAAGATTAAAACAACATGTCCAAGTTGATTGCCAGTACTAGTAATCTAGACACAATCCCTAACAGAAAGTATATGAACACATACGATGTGGTGGAAGAAGATGCATTCACAGTAGCGTCGGAAGACATGTCATCGAGGAGGTCGTCGTCGTCGGGGAAGTAGTCCTCGTTGGGGAAGTAGTCGTCTGTAGCAACATCAAAGGACATGCCAGCAGTCGCGCGAATGCGCTGGCCAAAAACATAATAGCCCCTCACCCGTACAAGATCACAAGAGGTTGGGTTCCCGACTATCCCACTACGCGGTGCATGGCGGGAAGCGTGATGGAAAAGTTGTACGTGATGTAAAGCTCTGGAACCAAAGGGTAGTCTCATGTGTGTTGCATGTATGTCTATGTGTAGATATTTGCTACAGTAAGTGCATCTCGAGCCGATCCACTAAAAGTTAAAAATGGGGGAAACTTTTTTTGATTTGGTGAATTAAGTGCTATCTAGCCCATCCCATAAAAAGTTCTATTCCCCATTTATAACCCCTCTGCCCCCCTCCTCCCCCCCAAAAAAAAAACACCCCCCAGCCCAAATTTGCTGTAGAGTGGGCACTTCTCAACAAAAATAGGGACGCGATGCACGCTTCCTGCTCGACCGCAGCCTCCCACCTGACCCCCGATACCGCCACCGCTCGCTCCACCGCCTGCCATCCCCGGCCCCAATGACCAACGGAATGGACAGCCCCACCCCCGCCGCACCCCTAGCCACCGTCGCTGGCACTAGACACCCACCGCGGGCCGCCAATTCCCTGCTGCAAGCACCGAAACACCGCGCGCCAAGGGAAGCTCATCATCGAGAGCTCCTCGACGGTGGCGCTGGTCACCGCTTATGCCACTATGACCACGCAACCACCCTTGGCCCCACCAGCCGGCAAACAGGAGCACCAGGCAGCGGCCAAGGCGGTGCTCAACACGACGGCACCGGTCAAGAAGAAGAAGGTGCCGCTCGCACTGCAGCCTCCCCCTAGGCCTCCCGCGGCAACGAAGCCTACCCCTCCTCCACGTGCAGCCGCGCCGCCCCTCCCTCCACCTCCGGCGGCCGAAGAGGAGTAGGACTTGAATGAGACAAGAAGCAGTGTTGACGTGCTCGAGGAAATGCCCACAAGGTAAAAAAATCATGCTTTTCTTCTTGTTATGCAATTGATCGATTGAATGATGAATGATGTGATGCTAATTGCTAGGTTTTTCCTTTGCTATTGCAGTGAGAAAATGGAGCCGGATGTTGTGGACGAGTTCATGTCACAATTGAACTCAAGCCACACATTCGGCCTCGACGGCATTGCCATGTCAATGCCCTATAGCCAAGAAATGAGAAGGAATGCCGAGGTAGTGGTGGAGCCGGAGGTCGAGGTGGCAGGACACCCAAACAATGAGAAAGAGGGCATCAAGGTCGTGCAACTACAAGATTGCAGAAGATGAAGCTTTGTGCAATTCTTGGATGAACATCTCTCTTGATGCCACGGTCGGGGCTGATCAAACGGAGGACACATTTTGAAGAAGGATCGAGGAGTAATATGGTAGCCATGTGTCTGTTCCCTCCAACCACATAATCGGTTCTCTAACTCATCGTTGGAGTGTAATCCAAGACCAATGCAACCGGTGGTCCGGATGTGTTGATCAAGTCAACCTTGCAAAGCCGAGTGGAGTGCCCATCAACGAGTATGAGCACGTCATTCAAGCTCTTTACAAGCAAAGGAACAAGAGGGGCGGCAGGTAGGGCTTCTCTTTGCATCATTGCTACAAGGCTCTGGTTGGAAATGAGAAGTGGGCAAGGAGAAACTATGAAACAACACCGAAGAGGACAAGACTTAACATCATTGTTGATGATGATGACTTGGTAAAGAACCTATCCACACCTCAAACCCATCTGGATGGATTTTTTTTTGGAAAGGCGGCCAAGAAGCATGGGGGTGTTGGAGCATACAAGGAAGAGCTTATTGTGATGGAGGAGGTGAAGAGGGCATTGACGGCCAACCAGAAGGAGGAGAAGTTGACTCATTTCTATGAACTCAAGATGATGGAGGAGAGGTGGAAGGCAAAGGCGCCGGTCGAAGAGAGAAGGTGCATGCGAAAGAAAAAAGGCTTGAAATTGAGGTGCAAAGGCTTGCATTGGAGGCCAAGGAAAAAAAGAAGAAGATGAAGATTTAGGATCAAAGGCTTGCATTGGAGGCCGAGGAACAAAAGGACAAGAGGGTGGCCAAGGAGCGTGCTATAATGTTCATGGATCCAAGCAAGATGGACAAGAGGGCGATAAAATATTGGGAGTTAACTCATGGGTACATCTTCGATAAGTCATTTGGTGGTGGTGGCGGCAATGGTGGTGGCGGCGGCATTGGTGGTGCTGGTGGTGACGACGCGAATGCGTGAGCCCCTTGTGATTGATGATGGATTTTGACTCACCATGTGTTTGGTGGTTTATTCAAATGAACTTGTTCATTCGATGCCTTTTGGCACAATTATGGTTATGTTTTAGTTGTTTGTTGGATTGGATGAAGTTTATTTATGTTATTAGTTGAATTATAATGTGGTGCATTTGAATTGTTTATGTTTGTGTTGAAATGTGCAGCATTTATTTGGATTGTTGCATAAACGTTTGGATGAATTGAAAAAACAAAATTTGGGGGGATGAGCTAGATGAACAAAACTTTAATTCCTTAAAAATGGAGAGTTTAAAGGTGGGGGATATGATGGGGAATTAAGTTATTAGGGATGGTCTAGGGATGCTCTAAGTCGGTTGCCACAGTAGGTTGGTTGTGCAGTAATTCCTGATTTTTTGGGTGAACAGTTTTGGTCCGTGCAGCGTTGTGCCTTGGTGAACAGTACTGGGTCGCAATAGGGAGCAACTAACCAAGGGGTACCCCTTGCGGGAGCCCCGCAAGGGTCACTTTTGGTTGGCTGAGAGCGCGCCACTTGGCGCGCTCTCAGCCGCCGCCATGTGTCGCATGCTAGGCACTCCCTTGGGATTTTTTTTTATTTTCTCTGTACGCGTTTTCGGGGTTTAGATTTTTTTTTGGTTTTTTGGTTTCCGCCTGGTTTTCCCTAGATTTTGGGGAAAAAAAATTTAAAAAAAATTTGCGCAAAAAAAATGTTTTTTTTCTTCCACGAGAGGCACAGATTTGCCTCTCATGGAGGCACAGATATGCTTCCGCGAGAGGCACAGATTTGCCTCTCGGAATTGGAAAAAAAACTTTTTTTTTGCTTCCACGAGAGACACAGATTTGCATCTTGTGGAGGCACGGGTTTGTTTCCGCGAGTGGCATAGATTTGCCTCTCATGGAGGCACATGTTTGCGTCCGTGCCTCTCGAAAAGGGAAAAAACTTGTTTTTTTGTTCCACGAGAGGCACAGATTTGCTTCCGCGAGATGCACAGCTGTGCCTCTCGAAAAGGGAATTCTTTTAAAAAAAAAGGTGTTTCTGGCTACGGTTTTTTCTACCTGTTTTTTTCGGGTTTTTCGTGAAAAAAATAGGTTCATCGAAACCTATTAACATGGGATCTAGTTTCGAAGATCTCGACGCGAGAAATTCAACGGTGGAAACGGTTCGGGATTTGGACGCACGGTTCAAGAGATAAAACGTTTTGAAAAACAAATCTATGAAAAAAAGGCAAAACTCCCAGATTGCGACAAGTGGCGCGCATGCAATGTGCCACTTGTCAGCCCCTGGGAAGGTGGGAATGACCATTGCAAGCAGTACCCCTTAACTAGTGATTTCGCAATACTGGGTCCTGAGTGAATAATACTTTTTTGGTTTTGTTGGGTCAAAACCTATTTGGGCTGGGCGCCGAATGGGCCGAGAATGAATTTTGTCTCGGCTAAAAATCCGGGGTGTGACGGGAACCAATTCCTTTCTTTCCCTTCTAAAAAGGAAAAGGAAAGGCATCATCTTTTGTGTTGTTCAGCATAAGAACTAATCTCTTTCATGCCCTACCAAAAAACGAAAAGGAATATATATACCGACCCAGCCTTGACCGCCATTTGAGAAAAGAAAGGCATCATCTTTTGGCTTGTTCAAGCTAATATCTAGCCACTGTTGGCATCGGTTCATCACAACCATAAAATTGTACCACTCATGCTGGAAGGAAGGAAGGAAGGAAGGAAGCACAGTCCCTTTCTTGCCCTACCAAAAGGAAAAGATATTTGGTTGAGGCCATCAAGACCACACTTGCCAAGAAGGTCTTCAATGACGAGGCCATCGAGCAAGGGTTCGATACAAAGATTTGGTTGAGCATCACAAAAGAATTCAGCCAGGCTGAGCTCCTGAAGATGGCCATCACCACTGCCAAAGGAAACCTCCCTGAGGGTGAGACTCAAGACAAGTCTCTACTTGTGCCGGCTCTTGCCAGTGCGATAAGGAACAAGAAGTTCTTTCTTGTGTTGGATGACATGTGGGGCGACAATGAAGGGAACAACTTGATGAAAGCTGTGTTTAGCCATGGTGCCCCCGGAAGCCGAGTCCTCGTTACCACAAGACATGGGACTGTTGGCCGAGGCTTGAAAGCTGGCCATCCCTATCACCATGTTGATAAATTAGAGCCTGAAGATGCATGGTCATTGCTCAAGAAGCAGGTTAATTACTAGTGACCTCTAACTCAAGTTTATTCTACTATGTTCATTAGTGAACACTAGCCATACTTTCCTGCACTTTCAGTGCTTACTAGCAATTGCTTCACATACAAACTTTTAGGAGTGGATTGGTTTTTCCATGGCCGCAAACTTTGGTTTCAATGATTTTCTACCTTAAATTTCTCTCTTAACTCCAGCATCAAAACAAGTCCACCGAGATGGCACCATATAACTGTTGCCTCATCATTCCTGTATATATTACTGGCTGTTCTAGCGGACACTCCATCAATTTGTGCTTTGCAATTTGGTAGCTACATATTCTTATATTTATGTTGCACGTCATATATGCCTTTTCATTTCATGATGACAAGAAATAGAACATGAATATCCGCCGATCAAAATGCTTGAATAGTCATACCTATTCTAATCAGACAATCTTCGCTTGACAGTTATTTAGGTAGTACATAGTCATCGACCTTAATTTCGTTACTAGATGAGTTAGCATGCATTTGTAAATAAGCAAAGGTACTAGCCACTGCCAATGATTGTGTGTTCCTTACTAACACTATAGGTTTAAACCAAAGTTTTAAATAGCAGGTTATGCCATTTAGCGGCGCCTCGGCCAACAGCTATAAGAAGCTATAGCAAAGCTATAGCGGGCTATGCCCCCATTTAGCGGTTTTACTTAAATCATGCAAAAACCAAAAATTAATGATACAATCAGGTATCATATACGATATATCACATGTATATGTCATAGATAGATATTTCAATCACATATAGCAACTAGCACTAGCACATAACAGCCACATGTTATTTGTTATCACTTGCACAGAACATGTTTTTTGGGTTCCTGCACGTACATGTCATAGAAATTGCACTTCGACAATTAAGCATAGCATCATTGCATCATTACTTCAATTGAGTTCCTGCAATAACTATCTAAGGTATCTCTAAATTTCTGTCTTTAGCAGAAGCACACAAAGCAGAGCAATAGAATTTATCCTATCTGTTCAAATAACACCCAGCCCTATCCTATTTCTCCTCTGTTCTCTATCCCTCCAAGCACAGAGCAACAGTAGCACACAGCTACGCCACAGCCGGATACCAGAACAAAGCAGGAGCAGCACACAGCCGGCCTCCCCACCCATCACGGCGAGCAGCAGCAGCAGCACACGAAACTGCTAATTCTCACAGCCAGGCCTCTCTCTCACTCTCTCTCACAAACCGCAAGCAGCAGGAAATAAATCGCCCCAGCTCAGCCCCATACATACATCGCTATGCATATATCAATTTATCATGCGTACAACAATCTGGCTGATTACATCAAAAAACACAGGAGGACAGAGAGCTTGCCTCGCGATTGAGTCTGCTGGCTCATGGTGGGCATGGAGGATGTGGAGGCGGCCGGGAGCTCAGAGCTTTGGGTGTCTGCCTTAGCGATGAGGACTTGTCCCCTTGTTTAAAACAATGATTTCTGCACTTCTCTCTCATTCCTAAAAAGGCAACATTACTTTGTGAGCAATTTGTCGGCATGTGGATTGCTGAAGGATTTGTCTATGGCAACAGACCATAAGGACCTAATATTGAGGAACCTTATGGAGCCTGATACATCATATGCAGGTCAATATATTTGCAACATGCATGATGTTGTTCGTTCATTTGCTCATTTTGTGACTAAAGATGAAGCACTAGTAGTTCACAGTGGTGAAACTGTTAACAATAAACTTAGTTTGCAATGGTTTCTTAGGTATTCTCTAGAAACCAAAGGACTGGACTCAGATGAATTTGAATGGAGAAGATTACAAGACATGAAATCACTAAGATCATTGATGTTAGTTAGAAATTTCAAAATTCAGTCCGGTGATTCATTTATTGCCTCTCGAAGTCTTCGCGCGCTACATATAGAATCCCTAAATTTTGCCACATTGGTCCAATCTCTATATCAGCTCAAACACTTAAGGTTTTTGTCAGTAGGGAGTGAGGATATAGAAGGCCTGCCAGAGAACATTCATGAGTTGAAATTCTTGCAACACCTTAGTCTTGAAGGTTGTAAGAATCTTGTGAAACTTCCTGATAGCATTGTAAAGTTAAAGTAATTGAGACATCTTAACCTTGGCGGCACACGCATAAATAGTGTGCCTAGGGGCTTCCGCGCTCTAACAAATTTGAGGTTTCTATGGGGGGTTGAAACCCTAATGAATAGTGATTGGTGTAGCTTGGAAGAGTTGGCACCTCTATTTCAGCTTAGGGTCATTGTATAAGAATGTCTAGATAATGTATCTGTTGCCACATTTGCTACAAAGGCCAGGCTTGGTGCAAAGGTGCATCTTTCCCGCATGCAATTATACTGCACTGGACAGTGATGGATTGGTTGAAAAAGAAGTCCCTGAGAAGGATCAAGTAATAATCAAGGAGGTGCTTGATAAGCTCTGTCCTCCACCTTGCATAGAATATATTTGTATCAAAGAATATTTTGGGTGTCTGCACCCAAGATGGATGATGTCAACAGCCATGGCACCTCTCAGGAGCCTAAGGATTCTAAAGATACATGGAGTGGCTTCCGCGCACAACTCCCTAATGGGTTTGTGTCATCTCCCATGTTTGGAGAACCTATTGATCTGCCGCGCTCCAGCAATCAAGCATGTTGGGCCTAAATTTGTGCAGCCCTAAAATCACTGTGACCATGCTTCATCCCAGGCGGTGGCTGCTTTTCCGAGACTGTATGACATGATATTGGATGGAATGCTGGAATGGGAGGAGTGGAAGTGGGAGAGGAGGTAGTAAATGCTATGCCGGCCTTGGAAAAACTTGTTATCCGAAGTTGCAAATTGAGGTGTATTCCTCCTGGTCTTGCCTTGCATGCAAGATCTTGGAGAAAGTTAATGATATCCGATGCCCAATAGCTACACTCTATAGAGAACTTTGCTTCTACAGTTGAGCTTTGCTTGCTTGCCAACCCTGACTTGAGGAGGCTCTCCAATTTCCTGAAATTGCACAAGCTTGAGATCCTTTGTTGCCAAAAGCTCAGGTCGCTGCAGGAGATGAATGCAGTAGCGGAGCTTCTCAGGGGCCAACGTGGGCTCTCGCCCCCCAGCCCATGGAATTTTTCTGATATATCCCCTAGCATTTGGCCCATATCTCAAGTAAAAATCAGCCCAAAACGCATGTTGTTTACCCCCCCCCCCCCCCCCCCCCCCCCCCCCCCCCCCCCCCCCCCCCCCCCCCCCCCCCCCCCCCCCCCCCCCCCCCCCCCCCCCCCCCCCCCCCCCCCCCCCCCCCCCCCCCTATATATATTGTTAATTTGTTTCTCTTTTCCATTATATATCGTTAATCTGTTTTCTTAATCTCCTCTTGTTGATTCCATCTTAGTATAGTAGTTCATTTGTATACTAGAGTATAATGTTTCATTTTGCTTGCCAGAAGTGGTCTGGTGTAGCTAGCTTTTTCCGATCAGAGAGCGTAAGGTCTCGTTTAGCGGCCCTGATCGAATTCATGGATGAGGATGAGGAGGATGCAGACAACCCAAATTGAGGAGGAACGCATGGGCCAAGGGATGAAGGAGGAGTAGCAAATCAAGGAGGCAAGAACATGGATCCAAGTATCTCAAAGTTTATTTTCCTGCTGCTAGCTAGCTACGTGTAGTACATGGTACTACTTACAGCCGGCCGGGTCACATGAGCCAAGTTATCCAAAAACATATTTCCACATTAGATGTATTGTAGTAAACAAAGTACAGCTATGCGATAGTTAATTTGGTACATAGAGAAGTCCATATTACAAACTCAAACTACCAACAAAGTCTAATATGCAACCCTGATCTACGAAACAGTCTATTTTACAACCTCGAACTTCCAAAACAGGACAATAAACAACCCTGGACTGGTTTTTGACTTTTTTTGACAGGTCAAAAGTGTAGGGTAACGCAGCAGAAAACAAAAAATTTCCGTTCTACGCACCTGCCCAGGACCACTATGAAGATGCATATAAGGTTTGATATGATCGTTACTGACTCGTAGCGCAGCGGAAGGAGAGTCGGTGAAGACCATTGGTGCAGATCCCCGCAGCTAGGATTTACAACCTCCCAACCACGAGGATGTTCTCCCTCGTCTGCTCCTCAGACGGCCCCTCGGACAGCCCTTCGGGCGGCAGTTGGACAGTCCCTCAGACGGTCACTCGGACAGCCCTCCGGGAGGCCCTCAACCAGTCCCTCGGACGGTCTCTCGGACTGCCCTCCGGGAGGGACTCCCAGAATCTCAGACAGTCACTCGGACATCCCTTCGGGAGACACACTCAAACTAGGATCGAACGTACGACCTCTCTACTTGGTTCCACACATACGGTGTCACCTATCCAGCAGGGCTTCGCCGTCTAGAGCTAATCCCTACCGGAAACTAGACAGCCTTTCGGTACTACGAAACTATTTCATGAGAGGGAGAGAGAAATGGCAGATCATGCATGCCTTGTGTTGAGAGAGTTGGAGTGAGTTGGAGAGCTCCTTTCCTCCTCTTTTTATAGTGGTGGAAGGGGTGGAGGGGGGCTGAAAATATCAGCCCACAAAGGGGGGGCCCCCTCCAAAACATGCACCCACCTTTGGTGGGAGGTTGCCCCATGGGAGGTCCCCCTTCCACCCTTGGCCAGCCATATGTGGCAGCCCCAAGGGGCACCACATCCTTCCAACATAACCCACCATTTGTGGGGGCTGCCCCCCGCCATGGGGGGCCCCAAACATCTTGTCCACCAACAAGGGGGCTGCCCCCTAAAGGGGAGGCCCCAAAAAGCAACCCAAAAACCGGCCCCACATTTCGTGGGATCTTGTCCCCTCTCGCTGTGACAAGATGTCTTTCCACGTGTATTTTCCGAAAAAATTACCGAAGGTCCCAAAATATTTCCGGCACCCTCTAAAATATTCTGGACGCAATCCAAAACATTTTCAGTGTGATGGTTTTATTCCGAAACATTTCCGGTAACTCCAAAACATTTCCGGTTTTCTCTCCAGAACTTTTCCGTCATCTCCGAAACTTTTCCGGTGACTTTCTCTCAGACTCCTTGTCTAGTATTCAGCAGATAGATGACCGTTAAGTGTGTGACCCCATAGGTTCGGTGAAATATAGACATGACCGGAATACTTTCCAATCAATGATCAATAGTGGAACCGTGGACATCCATATTGACCCTTATACCCACACGAATAATTATTCGAGTGAACCTCTAGTTGCCGTGTGCTATTCATGTTGCTTCGCAGTATGTTTATAAAAAACCCGAGGTGAGATTTATCGGCATCCCCGTGGATCAACAACTTTGTCCACTATGCCAGTTACCTCTTTACCGGTTTTGTTCTCTTTTCTCGTTCTCGTGTTCCGGTATCCCCGTGATCAAATCACGATGTGTCTGGCCAGACGATGATGGATACCGTGACACCGAGAAGGCCCCAAGAATATCTCTCCATCATCAGAGGAGCAAATCCCAATCTTGAGCTATCTAGTTCCTTGTCATACTTTTCCATAAACCCGTATGCCGCCGTAATAGCCACCCTTTTACGGATGACGGTTAACAAACCCCAAAGTTCATGAAGCAAGCATGAAGAAACTCAATACTCTCATGGTCTAAGGAATTATGCAAACATTAACTTTCTCTGTGTTATTTACCATTAACTTGTGATGAATGTTTCTCATAGCATAACATCAATCGGGTCGATTCAACACAAGTGTTCTTCAAACATTGTGTCCTCAAAGTTGCCGGCATAGTCATGCCCATGATGAGGAAAACAGAACCATCATCCAACACTTGAGCTAGTCATAGAGGCTAGACTAGGAATAAATTTTTCCATTTATTATTCCACACATACATATGAGTTTTCCTCCGAGCCTCGTGGTTATTGCAGACTCAAGAACCATAGCAGTTATAGTACGAAATATAAACATAATTATGAACATGGAGATAAATAATAACATTTATTATTACCTCGAGGGCATATCTCCTACAGACTCCCACTTGCACTAGAGTCAATAATCTAGTCAATGCTAATGCACTTTACACCTATGGCATACCGGTGTAAAATATGCATCGCTTGTGGTGTAGTCCCTTTCCAACGAATCTAACAACTTCAGGTCCATGTGTTTCTTTGCACATCCTCGCATTTTCATGCTTTCCCAAAATTCATATTTTGTGTGGACTTGGCTTTGTATATATGTGAATCACTGGTCGAACCTTGATTCCTCAGACTGAGCTATGGAGCAACTATCTACAATAGTGTTCCATTAACCAAAGTCATCTTGGAACCATACTAAGTTCATGAATGAACTATATGATTCATCTTCTTTGTCGCTTCTAAAGCGTCAACATACTTTAGCCTTTGTTATAGAATTCACCGCAGTAACCTGTTTGGAACAATTCCAACTTACTGCGCCACCATATCGTGTATTACACGAAACCCTTAACTTAAATCGAAAATCGCATGGGGCATTGATGAAGACTATATCGATGTAACTTCTTACAATGAACTCTTCATGATCTCCGCTTGCGAGAAAACATGTCATTAGTGCTACTTTAGTACTTAACGACATTTTTCACTGTTGTCCCATGATCAATACTTTGATCACTTTGGTATCTTACTCGTAACTATTTGGGAGTACTAGACATATCTGGTTGTTTTACATACCATGGAATACATGATTAATCGAACACAAAAGTGTGTGTGGAATCTCCATCATGTATTTTTGCTCATCAGTGTTTTAGGACACCGAGTCTTGCTAAAACTATTTCCATGTGACTTCGGCAAGAATCACTCCTAGGCGTTCTTATGCTAAACTATTTTAGCATCTTGTCAATTTGTATTTTGGCTTAGCCCTATTAGGCAATTCTATCTCCGTAGATAATTATGCCTAATATCAGGGCTACTTAGCCTAAGCACTTCTCCACAAAACTATTTTTCAATGAAGTCCTAATTCATGTCAAGAAATTCATATTATTTCTAATCAACAATGTGTCAAGCACACAAGGTTTTAGAAATATTATTATGCTCTCACTTACTTTCTTGTAACGACAAGCATCTTTGCTATTCTTTGATGAAATCAAACTCTTTCGACTATTTCATCGAAACGAAGATTCCAACTCCATTTTGCTCTCTTCTGTCCATTGCTCAAACTCTGAAGTTTGCACACTCACTAGCATCCTTTGGATCGACAAAATACTTTGGACTGTATCACTTACATATCCTTGGTTGTATTTCCATCTCGTGAAAATCCTTTCGTTGTCCATGCATCATATCTCATGATTGAAATAAGTATTAATTGCTAGTATAACCCGAACCGACTTTAAGCATCGCAATGGATAGACAATCTCGCCGTAGTTAATTCCTTGAATTTGTTATAAGCAACAAGTCAAACTTTATGGATAAAACATTTTTATCCGTATCAGTTTATAGTTCCATTAATATTCGTTAGACTAAGTCTTCCGAAGGTTATATCAAGATCTAATCTTGAATCATTTATATGGATACTATCTCGGATTATATTGGCATTTAGCCAATTCCGGAGTCAGCGCCCATCAACGCTTCCTTGTGTATCGTAGGTATACTGTTGTCTAACAACAATATCTTGTTTGTGCACCTGAGAGGTTTGCACGAGTTTTGCCTACATGGTTCAGTTGCAAGATCGACCGAAGTCCATACATTTCATGTACAGGCTTACGTATCAGTCGCAATAGGAAACTCTGGAATTTCTTCAAAGGTTTCTTTCCCTTGACCTGATGATGAAGATACTGTTATCTTGTTGGGTTGCACTGTCCTCCCACTCACCTTTTTGCAAGAACCATTTTCTTCAAAATCATACCGCTCTTTGTGGCAAACATTTTGCCTCGGTATAGTGATGGAGGAATGCCCAATAATTTGGGATAAACTACAAAGTAGCACTTATATGATTTAGAATAGGTTTATAAATATTTTACACAAGCCCCATATTCCAAATGTTAAGAAAAGTCATAACATGGTTGGGCGTACCATACCATAGCATCATTTCAACAGATCTGATGGCGCTCTTTTCAGTGTAAAAGCCGCAGTCTCTAAAGCATTACTTTAAAAGGGATAATGACAAATTGATTTATGTCATCTTTGATCTTATCATGTCATAAATGGTTTGATTACATCTTCATGGACATTCCACTCACAGTGGTGTTCTAGGAGGTGTAAGTTATGAAAACTCTTTTCACAATTCATCAGACATTCGCTTAAACTTGTAACTCAAATATTCCATTCCGCAATCTAATTGCAGAAAACATAATTTTCTTGTTACAATAATTTCTACTTCATTTTTGAAAACCTTTTGAATGATTTCAAAAGATCCAGACTTATGTCTCATTAGCAGATATTTGCATATCTACTTGAGTCATCTCTGAAGATAGACAAATTCACTACTAGCAACAATACTCATTTGACTACACACATCAGAATGTGTGTTTACCAATAAGTTTATTGCTCGTTCCTTATGGCCTGTGAACGGTATTTTAGTCACTTCACTTCTGGACGAAAGTTGCAAGTGTCAAATGATTCATAATCAAATGACTTCAAAAATCCATCATAATGGAATTTCTCCATGCGGGTGTTTCCAATGTGACCAAATGTAGTGCCACACAAATGTAGTATTCTTTTAGTCTTGCCATATTTAGCGTCATTGTTATGGATGTATTATATTATCATCAATATTCATAACATACATCCCATTGATAATGGGAGTATGGCCCTTATGTTATTCATAACACCGAACATCAACTATTCTCTTGTGAACAACCTACTTGCAATAAACATTATGCAATGGGCTAGAGTGTATGAAACTCCAAAAATGAATTATGAAAATAAATACAGAGGAAATACACCGATGGAAGGTATAGTAACTTTTACTATGTTCCCAGTGCGTATCTAAACCTTATTACTGGCAAGTCTTTTAGGCCATAGTAGTTCTTGCATCGAGTCGCAACAGAATGCAATCGAGCGGGTATCTCTGTGATCAATTTTAATCACAATACCCAAGAATCAGTGACTAACATGTTTAATCATAATTCCCAAGAATTATATCTTTGACCAGCCTTCTATACATCTATAACTTTTATGACATTCATACATGAGCTGGACATTCCAGTCTTCTCTTTTTTTGCCTTTATACTTCTAGCGGTTTTACTTCCAATATTTTTCCTACTCTCAGAAGAAGCACCCAACTTTTAAGAGTGGCATCAGCCCCGGACTTCCAAGGCGTGTAAGTCTTACTAACACCCTTCGGACTTTCCCTTTCTCTTTAAGTTGTTGTTTTATTCACCATCATCACATGACAGGCATTCTTCTGGACCCCTCTCTTATTAGTCTAATGCATTGTAAACACTTTACTAATACTTTGCAAACAAACATTGCTTTGGACATCTCATATCTTTTAGCCTTTGTTTGTATCTGAAAAAAAAATTCAGTTCCATGAATATCACATAACTATCCCAAACTTTTGAAGTTCGGGTCACATGGAAGCAAATGTATTGCACTTGACCGTAATAGAATTGTAGCTTTTGGATCGAAGGACGAGGGTCACATCATCCATAGCAATAGCGGGAGCATACCGAAAGCATGCGATAGGACAAAGTCCTCGGCACTCTTGAGGACAATCCTCACATTACGTTAGCAACCGTAAAGTTTTAACCAGATATCTAACAACTATTCAATTTTAATAGGGAAGGTGGAAACGCGAGCCATTGTTCTACAACTATTTTGCAAATCACACTTAGACAATGTTCATAATTAATTGCATAGAGAATTAAACAAGGTAATTCTAAAATGCGCTCCCACTCAAATCAATATCTCTCATAATTGATTGTAAGTGATACTAGACCCATATTGCAATTCAACGCCAAGGATGCATCCATCTCAAGTGACGAGAATTACAATTGGTAGGCCAACTTGCCAATCACATCTCTATGTGACTCTTGTTCATCTTTTGATGTGCGTGTTCCGAGCTCAGGACAATCGTCCGGAATGTCAAGACAACCAAATGATCTCACTGCGAGGTCTGAACTCACCCGCCTCACACTTCTCTAATCGTTCGTACCCATGCATCCATGTGATACCCCGAAAAGATAGGTGCCGTGACGGTGCTACACTTGGGAGAACACTAACGACTTGATATTTTAAGTGAGAGATCACCCTAATAATAATTACTACCGCGCAATCAAAAAGGGTGCATCATAAGGGATAAACATCTCAGGTAATTCAAAATAGCTTGATATGGTATAGCCCTTTCTGACGGAGAAGTCTTTATTTTCTTCATCTTCGGCATTTGCGTCGGTGTCCACCTTCGCAAAGTTTGCCACCACCTTGTCGATGCACCAGATAATATTGCTATCTCTATAGCTAATAAAATAATGCATTACAACAAGGTTGACACACAGTTTATTTAAAATGACAATCATATGGCTCCAGCCATCATGCCGAATCATGACACGCAGGTCATGTTAATTAATTTACATCATATAGTCATCTCATACAAAATCAAATTCATATGATAATTTCTATCCCACATCTCATGCACATTCATCCTACAAAACCAAATTAGACGCCTCTAATCGGTTCACGCAAAATTTTATTTTACGTGGCTTCTAAGGTTTCGAAACAAACCGAAGCTACCAACATTTATCATCAAGTATGATTATTCAAGTCGCTAGATTAACTTTGCAGGGCGGATGAAACACGAGATAAAAAATCTTGAGCCCCATACTGAACTTCATCATACGCAAGAACCCCGTGCAGATCATATCTGCATTGCCCTTTCGTCTACGAAACATCCATCTTTCTTTAATATGGTGGAACCCAAAGACACTGAAGCACTTCGTTGATCTATCAATCAGCATACTCAGGAGTAGCATGAAAGGATCGTGCAGAACTTTGTAAGATTCCACCATGTCGTCAAGATCAGGACTACGCTAATTCAAGGGAAGCAACATGAACATCGGGTAATAGAATTCATCTACTACACGCACAAATAATTTTCAGCAATAGGACTCATCTACTACAAAATTATATTGTGCGACACCCATACATCTTATGTATTCTAGATCGTAACCTGGATCTACGCAAAGCACGGCTCTTGATGCCACTGTAGGGTAACATAGCAGAAAACAAAAAAATTCCGTCCTACGCACCAGCCCAGGACCACTATGAAGATGCTTACAACGTTTGATCTGATCATTACTGGCTCGTAGTGCAGCGGAAGGAGAGTCGGTGGAGATAATAGGTGCAGATCCCCGTAGCTAGGATTTACAACCTCCCAACCACGAGGATGTTCTCCCTCGTCTGCTCCTCAGAAGGCCCCTCGAACAGCCCTTTGGGAGGCAGTCGGACAATCCCTCGGACGGTCTCTTGGACGGTCACTCGGACAGTCACTCGGACAGCCCTCCGGGAGGCCCTCAACCAGTCCCTCGGACGGTCTGTCAGACAGCCCTCCGGGAGGGACTCTCAGAATCTTGGATGGTCACTCGGATAGCCATTCGGGAGGCACTCTTGAACTAAGATCGAACGTACGACCTCTCTACTTGGTTGCACACATACGGTGTCACCTATCAAGCAGGGCTTCGCCGTCCAAAGCTAATCCCTACCAGAAACTAGATAGCCTTTGGCACTACGAAACTATTTCGTCTGAGGGAGAGAGAAATGGCAGATCATGCATGCCTTGTGTTGAGAGAGTTGGAGTGAGTTGGAGAGATCCTCTCCTCCTCCTTTTATAGTGGTGGAAGGGGTGGAGGGGGGCTAAAAATATCAGCCCACAAAGGGGGCCCCCCGTCCAAAACATGCACCCACCTTTGGTGGGAGGTTGTGTAGGGTAACGCGACAGAAAACAAAAAATTTCCGCACTATGAACACGCCCAGGATTACAATGGAGATGCATACAAGGTTTTTGATCTGATCATTACTGACTCGTAGCGCAGTGGAAGTAGAGTCGATGAAGATCGTTGGTGCAGATCCCCGCAGCTAGGAATTCACAACCTCCCAACCACGAGGATTTTCTCCCTCGGACAGCTCCTCGGACGGTCCATTGGACAGCCCTCCAGGAGGACGTCGAACAGCCCCCTGGACGGTCCCTTGGACGGTCCCTCGGATAGCCCTTCGGGAGGCCCTTGAGCAATTTCTCGGAATCTCGGACGGTCACTCGGACAGCCCTTCGGGAGGCACACTCGAACTAAGATCGAACATACGACCTCTCTACTAGGTTGCACACATACGGTGTCACCTATCCAGCAAGGCTTCACCATCCAGAACTAGTTCCCATCGGAACCCAGACAGCCTTTTGGCTCTACGAAACTATTTCGTGGGAGGGAGAGAGAAAGCCAGATCATGCATGGCATTTGTATGAGAGTTGGAGTGAATTAGAGAGCTCCTCTCCTCCTCCTTATATAGTGGTGGAAGGGGTGTAGGGGGGCCAAAATTTCAGCCCACAAAACATGCACCCACCAAACAAGGAAAACATGTTCCCACCAAACAAGGGGAAAACATGTTCCCTTGTTCATGGCGCCCCAACATGGGGCCCCACCCCCTCCCACCCAGCTCCACCATTTGTGGGGGCTGCCCCCCACCATGCCCCCCACAACACCTTTGTCCAGCCACTAGGGGCTGCCCCCTAAAGGGGGCGCCCCCAAAACAGCCCAAAAACAGCCCCCACGTTTCATGGGATCTTGTCCCCTCACGCTGGGACAAGATGTTTTCGGCTACTATTTCTTCTGAAAAATTCCGGAAGGTCACAGAACATTTCCGGTAACTCCGAAACATTTCCGGTTTTCTCTCCGAAACTTTTCTGTTGTCTCCAAAACTTTTCCGGTGACTTTCTTTTAGACTCCCTGTCTAGTATTCAGCAGATAGATGACCCTTAAGCATGTGACCCTATAGGTTCGGTGAAGTATAGACATAACCAAAGCACTTTCCGATCAATGATCAATAGCTAAACAGTGGACATCCATATTGATCCCTATACCCACACGAACGAATATTCGAGTGAACCTGTAGTTGCCATGTGCTATTCCTGTTGCTTCGCGATATGTTACAAACACCCGAGGTGAGACTTATCGGCATCCCCGTGGATCAACAAATTTGTCCACTATGCCAGTTACCTCGTTACCGGTTTTGTTCTCTTTTCTCGTTCCCATGTTCCGGTATCCCCGTGATCAAATCACGATTGTGTCTGGCCAGACGATGATGGATACCATAACACCAAGAGGGCCCAAAGAATATATCTCCTTTGTCGGAGGAGCAAATCCCAATCTTGAGCTATCAAGTCCCTTGTCATACTTTTCCATGAACCCGTAAGCCGCCGTAATAGTCACTCTTTTACGGATGACGTTTAACAAACCCCAAACTTCATGAAGCAATCATGAAGAAACTCGATACTCTCATGGTCTAAGGAATTATGCAAACGTTAACTTTCTCTGTGTTATTAACCATTAACTTGTGACGAAGATATCTCATAGCATAACATCAATTCGGGTCGATTCAACACGAGTGTTCTTCTAACATTGTGTCCTCAAAGCTGCCGGCATAGTCATGCCCATGATTAGGAAAACATAATCATCATGCAACACTTGAGCTAGTCTTAGAGGCCAGACTAGGAATACATATTACCGTTTATTATTCCACACGTGCATATGAGTTTTCCTCCGAGCCTTGTGGTTATTGTAGACTCGAGAACCATGGCAGTTATAGCACGGAATATAAACATAATTATGAACATGGAGATATATAATAACATTTATTATTGCCTCTAGGGCATATCTCCTATAGACTCCCACTTGCACTAGAGTCAATAATCTAGTCAATGCTAATGCACTTTACACCTATGGCATACCGGTGTAAAATATGCATCGCTTGTGGTATAGTCCTTTTCCAATGGATCTGACAACTTTAGGTCCGTGTGTATCTTTGCATATCCTCGCGTTTTCACGCTTTCACAAAATTCATATTTTGTGTGGACTTGGCATTGTATGTATGTGAATCACTTGTCGAACCTTGTTTCCTCAGACTGAGCTATGGAGCAACTATCTACAATAGTGTTCCATTGACCAATGCCATCTTGGAACCATACTAAGTTCATGAATGAACTGCATGATTCAACATTTTCTATGTCACTTCTAAAGTGGCAACATACTTAGCCTCTATTATAGAATTCACCACAGTAACTTATTTTGAACAATTCCAGCTTTACTGTGCCACCATTTTGTGTATCAGACAAAACCCTTAATTTAAATCGATAATCACTTGAAGCATTTGATGAAGACTACATCGATGTAACTACTTACAATGAGCACTTCATAATCTCCGCTTGCGAGAAAACATGTCTTCAGTGCTACTTTTGTACTCAACGACATTTTTCGCTGCTGTCCTATGATCAATATTTTGATCACTTTGGTATCTTTACTCGCAACTGCTTGGGAGTACTGGACATATCTGGTTGTTTTACATACCATGGAATACATGATTAATCCAAACACAAAGGTGTGTGGAAACTCTTTCCATGTGACTTCGACAAGAATCACTCCTTGTCATTCTTATGCTAAATTGTTTTAGCATCTTGTCAATATGTATTTTTGCTTAGCCCTATTATGCAATTCTATCTCCATAGATAATTATGCCTAATATCAAGGCTATCTAGCCTTAGCACTTCATCAGAAAAACTATTTTTCAATGAAGTCCTAATTCGTGTCAAGAAATTTATATTATTTCCAATCAACGATGTGTCAAGTACTCAAGGTTTTTGGAAATATTATTATGCTCCCACTTACTTTCTAGTAACCATAAGCATCTTCACTATCCTTTGATGAAATCAAACTCTTTTGACTATTTCATCAAAACAAAGATTCCAACTCCACTATGCTCGCTTCCGTCCATTACTGAAACTCTGAAGTTTGCACACTTACTAGCATCCTATGGACCGAGAAAATACTTTGGACTGTATCACATACATGTCCTTGGTTGTATTTCCATATCATGGAAATTCTTTTGGCGTCCATGTATCATATCTCATGATTGAAATATGTATTCATTGCTAGTATAACACGAACCGACTTTAAGCATCACTGCGGAGAGACAATCTCGCCGTAGTTAATTCCTTGAATTTGTTATAAGCAACAAGTCAAGCTTTATGGATAAAACATTTTTATCTGTATCAGTTTATAGTTCCATTACTATTCGTTAGACTTTAAGTCTTCCAAAGGGTTTATCAAGATCTAATCTTGAATCATTTATATGGATACTATCTCGGATTATATTGGCATTTAGCCAATAATTCCGAAGTCAGGGCCTATCATCGTTTCCTTGATTATAGTAGGTATACTGTTATCTAACAACAATATCTCGTTTGCACACCTAAGAGGTTTGCACAAGTTTTGCCTACGTGGTTCAGCTGCAAGATCGACTGAAGTCCATACATCTCATGTGGAGGCTCCTGTATCAGTCGTAGTAGGAAACTGTGGAATTATTTCGAAGGTTTCTTTCCTATGAGCTGACGACGAAGATACTGTTATCCCGTCGAGTTGCACTGCCCTCCCACTCACCTTTTTGCAAGAAACATTTTCTTCAAAATCATACCGCTCTTTGGGGCAAACCTTTTGCCTTGGTATAGTGATGGAGGAATACCCAATAATTTGGGATGACCTACAAAGTAGCACTTGTTTGATTTGGAATAGGTTTGTAAATATTTTACACAAGCCCCATATTCCAAATGTTAAGAAAAGACATAACATGGTTGGGCATACCGTACCATGGAGTCATTTCAACAGATCTGATGGCGCTCTTTTCAATGTAAAAGCCATAGTCTCTAAAGCATTACTTTAAAAGGGATAATGGCAAATTGATTTATGTCATCTTTAATCTTACCATGTCATAAATGGTTTGATTACATCTTCACGGACATTCCACTCACAGTGGTGTTCCGGGAGGTGTAAGTTATGAAATTCTTTTCACAACTCATCAGACATTCGCTAAACTTGTAACTCAAATATTCCTTTCCGCAATCTAATTGCAGAAACATAATTTTCTTGTTACAATAATTTCTACTTCATTTTGAAAACATTTTGAACGATTTCAAAAAGATTCATATTTATGTCTCATTAAGCAAATATCTGCATATCTACTTGAGTCATCTCTAAAGATAGAGAAATCCACTGCTAGCAACAACACTCATTGGACTACACACATGAGAATGTGTGTTTACCAATAAGTTCATTGCTCGTTCCTTATGGTCTATGAATGGTATTTTAGTCACTTCACTTCTGGACGAAAGTTGCAAGTGTCAGATGATTCATAATCAAATGACTTTAAAAATCCATCATAATGGAATTTCTCCATGCGAGATTTTTCCAATGTGACCAAATGCAGTGCCACACATATGTGGTATTCTTTTAGTCTCGCGACATTTTGCATCAGTGTTATGGATGTATTATATTATTAATATTCATAACATACATCCCATTTATAATGGGAGTATGGCCCTTATGTTTTTCATGCTTGGACATACTCACTTGTTGCTTTTCGATCTGGTAAAGGAAGACAGGGCCCAGAATTATGGTAGTCGTCAGTTATTCTATTGTGACTTGAATGCTAGCAAATTCAGACTCCACACTGATTTGTTACTAGTGTATATCATAGAAAATCAAGAGAGAAGAATGTCCATGATAAGACTAATGTTGGTGCGCCTTAAAGATGGCCAAATCTGCCAGCGCGGCTGTTGTTGTGCAGTGCAATCAAATTCAGTTTAGGCTGCGGTTGCATGCTCTCTGCACTGGAACAAGGTGAGCTGGCTGGATGGTCCAGCTGTTTGTTTTTTCTTCTGTTGTTGAACTTGTTGGAGGAGGGTTTCCGCGCTACGCCACAGCAACATGATGCACGACCTCTTGCAGGATGGTACGAGCAAGACACGCCCAGGGCATGCACAGTGCTGAGCGTACCGTTGAGACTGTGCCCCACACGGGCGAAGGGCACATCATGTCAGGGGTGTGCCCAGCATCGAGGGTACCATGAAGATTGTGCCTCACGCAAGCGATGGGCACATATCTGGGGTGTGCCATACGTCGAGGGTACCATCAAGGTTGTGCCCTACGTGGCCGAATGGCACGCCATGTCAGGGGTGTGCCCAACGTCAAGGGTACCATCAAGATTGTCCCTCACGCGGGCGACGGGCACGTCACATCCAGGGTGTGCCCTGCATCGAGGGTACCATCAAGGTTGTGCCCTACGCAGGAGTCGGGCACTAGCCCGGTGGTGCACCCAACGCAGCGGGGGCGTCATCGCCGGGGCCTCGTGTACCGGGGGGAGCGCCCTGCTCGCACGAGGCCATCGAAGATTACTCGATGAAAAACTAGGCATATTCCCGAGGGATGAGTTGTCGGGATATCTAGGAGGAATATTCCTTTAAGATTCCTTGTAAATACTGTAATGCCCCTCATTGTATATTGTGACCCAAAGGCCAAGATTGTAATCTCCTATCCTAACCTCATTTTCCTATCAATAGAGGAGACCTCATTCCATACCAAAGGGACAAAATCTGAAATATATGAGAGCTTTGCTCTCTTCCTTGCCATATGTGTTGGTCCGTCCTATCTGCAGGAAGGGCTGCACATAGCCTCGCGTCAAGTTTTCGACGTACGCGAACGCTAGTCCCCGCCTCAAGTTTCCTGTGAACCCTGTGTAGGTCTTCGTATCAGTATGGGGTGCCTCGAGTTTATTGTCTAGCCTCGATGCTATGATAGAGCTCAAGCTATATGACAACCCATACCTGACTAAGATCTCCAATTTTCCCAAACTGTAGAAGCTTGAGATCCATTGCTGCCCATAATTCGAGTCGTGACAGGAAATGAATGCACTTCAGAGACTGTTGCTTCACTACAGCAAGCAACGACTCCTGATGTACCTGCAAACTGTAAAACCAAGTCATTTGCTGCTGACGTGTAGCCTGTTGATACTTGTTTCTATGGCTTTGGGAAAGTCTGGCTCCGAGTGGGACAAGTTCAACCATATCTAGCATGTCTAGGCTTATACAGATGATGAAGGCACTGAAAAGAGATGGCACATATTTTACACGAGTGAACCCTACAGCATGGAGATAAACATGGATTTGCAGCTATTATATACTGTTAATTGGTTTCTCTTTTCCAATATATATAGTTAATATGTTTTCTGAATTTCCTCTTGCTGATTCTGTCTTTATATAGTAGTTCATGGAAAATCAAGAGAGACGAAGATCCATGATCAAACTAATGTTAGTGGGCCTCAGAGATGGCCAAATCTGTGCGCGCACGGCTGTAGTTGTGCAGTGCAATAAAATTCAATATAATTCAGTTTAGGCTGCTGTTGCATGCTCTGTGCAAAGGGCGCAAGTCAGGTTTCAGGTTGTGAAAGTGCCATGCAATGTAACTTGGTGGTTTCGGTGCACAAGCCTAGCTAGCTTGAGAGTAATCTCCTCCCTCCAATATGTATTAGTAGTATAAAAATTGTGCCATTAATTCTAATTAAGCCTGTCAACATGCATGGCAGAATTAATGCGATGTCTGTCCGAGTTGTGACAACAATTTATGGATTGATGCTTGAACAGAGTGAGTTGGTCACCCTCTCAATTTGTAGCTCCTCTCAATCCGTTGACGAGGGCAATTCAGACAAGTTTCCTACTATTGGTAGCTCCTCTCAATGCTTGGACAGAATTATTGGTTTCCTACTAATCTGCAACCATGTAGTACATGACTGTCGATGAAGAACCTACCTGGGGTAATTCAGACTCTCAAGGCTATTGTGCAAGTGTAACCGTATATTATAGAAATAAATTCAGAGACAAATAAGAAGGATCATATGACGGCGTGCTCTAAATTAAGATGGTAAAATCTATGGCACACAGGTCGGTGAAGAATTAGAAGAATATAATGGCCTGCTTGGATGGTTTGTGCTGTCTGTTCTTTCTTCGATCAGTGCAGTCAAGTTTGTTGCTCTCGCTCTCTATTCTTGAAGGAAGCAGTCACCGACTTAGGTTTCAGGTTCCCAAACTAGTTGTACCAACTAAAACAGGGCAACTAATAACTAGGCACGCAGCGGGAGGATGTCATTCACGCATGCATGCATAGTGTGGAGAGTTTATTTGCATCGAATGCATTCATGTCAGTAATGCAAAGAGGAGGGCTGATAAACCATACTACTAATGTACACGCAAACTGTGGTAGCTAGTTTGTGCGACCCAGCATTTGATCGACAGTGATCCACGGTGCAGTATCAATCTGATGGGGACGTACCTCAGGTAGTGTAGTGGGGAGTCGATCTGATGGCGACGTCGATGCTTGCAGTTGCAGATATGTTGGTTGTTGGGAATCAATCGGACGTGTGACCTGCTCGCCGCTGGCCGGCAACCCCTCTATCGTCGACAGGTGTGTATATATACTCCCGGACCCAGACTCGCCTTCAATCTTTCTATCTTTCTTGCGTGGAAAGCTAGTGGGGAGATAATATTTAGTGACCTTACACCAACCGCATTACAACGACACACATTGATTTTCTTCTTTGTGTGTGCGAATGTTGATGATAGATAGATATATTAGTATCACGCCCGGTCCTGAGATTTTGAGGGCCGGGGAAAACTAGAACCCTAGACCCGTTAATATAAACATTAAAAGAGAGAGAGAGAGACAGAGAGAGAATGGACGTTTGAAGGCCGGGCTCCATGGAGCCTGGAATTTTTGAAAAAATCAAAATTCAAACTTCCCTATTTCAAAAAATTCAGGATGAAATACGTTGAAATGTGATCTGTACAAAAAAGACAAATTCATGGCCTGGGAGGATGAATAGTATCATGTGTTAAAACGCCTCTGATTTGTCTTTTTTGCACAGCACTCATTTCAACGTATTTCATTGTGAAAATTTACACACATGTGCATTATGCCTCCATGTATATCTGTGTTTTTTTTCAGAATTTTTTGAAACGTAGAAAATATGAAATTTCATGAATTTTGAATTTTTCGAAACCGAGCTCCATGGAGCTCGGCCTCCAAAGGCAATATTCGTGTGTGTGTGTGTGTGTGTGTATATATATAGTGTTCCTGGCAGTATATACTCCCACATTCATTCAATATACCAGTGATGTGTATCTATTGCACCCCTTTATCACTCTTAGTATATCATATTAATTATTCAAAGATACGTCAATACAAGTAGCACGAAAAAAGTGGTACATACCATTAGTTTTTGTAATATACATTTTTTACATACAAAAAAGCAGTATATGTATAAACTATATATAATATATGCATCAAATAATTTTTTAATAGAACTCACTTAGGAGTACCTAGTAATTATTAATGAAATATATCAAAAATGATAAAGAGATACAATTGATTTATTCATGTGATATATGAGGTGCGGGAGTACATACTCCCAAGTGTACAGAATCATTTTCACACACACACACACACACACATATATATATATGAACTTTTTTCCCTACGACCGGGTATAGTTACACCCACGTGTGTTTCATACATTCTAGGTAGTATTTATCACACCGTAAGGTATGTACACGTAGTATGTAGTATGTAAGAATATTTAGTCTCACGGTGGGTCGAGGTCGACGGTGACGGCACGGCAGCGATGGTGCTCCTCCTCTCACGGTGGTGAGGGGAGGGAGGGGAGACAACCCGCGGCGACGGGATCTCGCCGGATTTCAACAGATGAGGGAGAGAAGGGGGTGGAGTAGTTGCCGGCGACGTGCTCAAGGAGGTCTCACCGGATCCTGTCGTGGACGCGTGCTGAGCTCTCCTCCGCCACGGATCCAACGATGCGATGAAGGGATGAGGAGAGGGCTCATCGGTTCCTGACTTGATCGGGTGGATCCACGCGTGGCTCGTCGGAGACACGGGGACGGTGACCGTGGCGTCAATGGCGAACATCTCACCGGAACTCAGGAAGGAGGTGCTCACCCTGGCGGTGCTGCAGCCGCCCTGTAGGCCCACGTAGAGAAGGGGATCAATGGGGAGGAGCACCTCGTCCTCCTCTAGCCATAGTGAAGAAGGGAACCAATAGTGACCTCACCTCCGTCGCCGACACAGAGGGAGACCCGACGGCGAGTGCTGGTCTTGGCCACAACCACCATGATCTGGTTGTCAGCGATGTTGAGGTGAAGGAGTGTGGCCTCACCGTCGTCTATTGGACTATGGAGGAGGGGAATGGCGTGCTGGCCGGGATGGCGAGGACCAGAGCGATGGTGAGGTAGAGGAGGTGGTGGCCAGCATGGCGGAGAGGGGGGGGGGTAGAGGTGGCTCACCGGGTGTAGGGGATGGGGTGAGTGGGGAGATATGGTTGGTTCTTGATCCAGGTCATGGTGGGATGATGGTGCATAGTACCAGGGTTGGCCTATCGGTTATGAAGCCGATAGCCAAACCGGCCTCTGGGCCCAACTGGCCAAGGCGTTGCCTGGGCCCTTCACCCTACCGAAAGCCCGCCTTCAAGAAGATCATCATCTTGGAATGCAAGTTGAGGACTCCCCGTCTGATCAGGGCTCTAGGTCGGTTAAGGAATCAGGTAACCCTAGGCCTCCCCCCACTTTATAAGGCGAGGCCAGGGGGTAGCTCAAGGCATCCAACAATCTTCACCTTATTCTCGATAGATTCATCTCCATATCCATTGTATCCCCCTCATACAAGACGACCCATACATCAATCAAATCCAAGCAGGAGTAGGGTATTACCTCCACGATGAGGGCCTGAACCTGGGTAAATGCATCGTGTGTGATTCCCTCTCGTACATCTGGTCTCTCGTACCACCCTATCGGGACTACTGATGGTTTTCTGTACCGTCAGTTGGCGCGCCAGGCACAGGTTGCGCCAGCCAGAGAACCAATATAGATCAGATCTCGACTGCAATCCGGCGTCTTCATGCTGGGCCAAAGCTTCACCTTTGTCACCCTCAAATTCTTCGTCGACAAGACGGGTAGGGTCTACACAAACTTGCCACCCGCCAACTGAACTATCCTCTTTGAATGCCTGGAGTTCTTCGTCGATTGATACGGCAATATCCATCTTCGCGTCCCCACGCTACTCCGAGCACTGGAGGCAACTCTCAACCATGGCCCAGAGCCCACATCTGAACTGCACGCTCTCTCTCCTGCCTTCCAGCTAGAGGACTTCGTGGACACAACATCAACCCTCCTGCTCGCCCTGACTTCCCATCTAGTTGCGATGGTGTAGGCCACAAGTCCGGTGATTGCCTCTGGGACGATCATACGTCCAACGGCTGTGATAGCACAGGAAGCTGCCCATCGGCAACCACGTCAGGGGGCGAGGGCTGCCCCCGGGCAATCACTCTGGAATAAGTCCTCATGGTGGAGCCAAGTAGAGCTGAAAATGCCAATGCCAACACCAACGCTGACGCTGGCACTGTACCAGACCCTGCAATAGAAGAGGCTTTCGAAGCCGCACTTTGACTTCTAAACACGACCTTAGTGGGCGATGATCCAGTAACAAAAGCCATGGAAGCCATGGGTAAGGCCACGATGATCGCGTACATTCGGCTCCAGAAGGAGAAGGTGGACATCACCGCACGGCAAGCCCGCCGGCTGGAAACCATGGAGCATGAATGACACCGTCGTCCACCCCGCTGGTCCCATGCAGAAGCCATGGCTTTGGTGATCCATAGCCGAGAAACACGCAACAGAATCGATGGAGACAACCCCGATGAGGCCGAGGTTTTCCATACCCCAGCTCGCAACCTCCACACAGAAACCGCCCTGGTCGACCGACTCTCACGTGGTCTCGGGTTAACCAGGCACCGAGCTCATTGTCTGTCTACAAAACCTGCTGCGCACTATCGTCGAGATGCAGGAGAACATCAATGACTCTTGGCTTTGCCTCAGAAATACAGATGATGTACTATGAGCAGTCGGACACCCGCAGCAGCACAACCGTCAGTCGTCAGACAGTCTAGCCAAGGGCAATCATGCAGCGATTGGAGGAGGCCAGCGCCCTCAACCAGCCAATCCGGCTTGCCCTCGCAAGATCTGGGCTCCCCCCGACTTGCCCTGTCACCATGCATGAGCACCTCGGACACTGACTAGATGCACGGGATGCCATCCAGGCTCACGAGAAGGAGCACTAAGACTACGACTATGAACCCGCCACCGCGGCCTCCACGCCTCGCACCACAAGCATTGCCCCACCCTATTTCGTTTATGAAATGATCATGCACCCCTTCCCCAAGCCATTCATCATGCGCAGCATGGACAAGTACTCCCGCGATGCCAAGATAGACTGGTTGCTTAGCGAGTACCTAATGGCTGCCAACATGGCCGTAGGAGATATGGGCAATGCTCTTCGCTATGTGCCCCTTTGCCTAACTAGATGAACCCAGACATGGCTAAATGGGCTGCCCCCAAACACAATCCATGACTAGATGGACTTCGAGGAAAACTTCATCAACAATTTCAAGGGGATGTATCAGTGCATGGGTAGCACATACAAACTCCATAACTGCATACATGAGGACAAGGAGACGGTGCGCCAGTACATTGCCTGGTGTTTGAAGAAGCGGAACTCGCTCACCAGCATTTCTGACAAGCAAGCCATCCTGTCATTCATCAATGGGGTGTAGGAGCCATACCATTGCCACAAGCTCGGAAGAAAGCAAGCAGCCAAAGAGATAACCACCATGTCACGTCTTATGAAGTTAATTAGCCAATTATTATGCAACAGGCGAAGAGAGCATGCGTGTATGCCGCTGTCAGATTCTAGCACTAGACGCACAAGAGTCATCAGATGGTGAGGCCGAATGCAGCCACAAACTGCAACCGAAACCATGACTGCAAGGAGCCAGAGCTAGACTCTGATCTCATGGCTACGACCAACGAAACCACCCCCGGCAAGGATGGAAGTGCTAAGAAGCAACATTGGAAGTGGGACCCAAAGACCAAGAGTCTGGGCCAAACTTACGAGGACATCATGAACGCACCCTGCCGTTATCACATCGATGGCTAGTACAAGGCCACGCACTCATCCAGGGAGTGCACCCTGAATGACCGGCTCGCTAAGGGGAAAGCCACCAAGCCGGACGCAGACGCCGACGGTGATGATAACAAGAACCCGCCACTCCCAGCCGGGGGAACCATGAGCACTAGTCGAGGTGCTGGTGGCCCTGGCCGGACCCCAAATGCTTTCCCCAGTAGATTCGGAGGGTCAATGTCATATCCAGGGGGATCAAGTCCAAGCGAGCCTAGAAGCAAGCCATCAGAGAAGTCTACACTCTAGTTCCAGGTGTACTATAGTACTTGGACTGGTATGACTCCATGATTTCATTTGATCAGTCCGACCACCCAGATTTCATCCCTAACCTAGGGATATCAACCCTGGTGCTTGACCCAATCATTGGAGGCTTCCAATTGACAAAAGTACTGATGGACGGCGGAAGTGGAATCAACATCCTCTACGCCGACACGATGTAGAAAATGGGCCTCCCTCTGTCAGGTCTCAGGCCCTCTCCGACGCACTTCCATGGGATCGTATCAGGCAAGAAGGCAGAACAGCTCGTACAGATCTCCTTCGAGGTCATATTTGGGATGGCTGGGAATTTCCACACAGAAACTCTTTGGTTTGAAGTTCTCCCATTTAAAGGTGGATATAATGCCCTTCTTTGCCAGCCTACGTTTGTGAAGTTCATGGCCATGCCCTGCTAGGCCTACATAAAGCTCAAGATGCCTGGCCCCAATGGGGTAATCACGATCACCGAAGATGCCAAGAATGCAAATAAGGCCGAGGTCGCCAACCTCAAACTTGTTAAAGCTGAGCTCGCCACTGACAAGCTCAAGGACGCCAGTACTACAGCAGAGCCAGGTGCCATGGAGGCACCCTCCAAGAATGCATGACCCAGCTCGGAAGGCCAAAAGGAAAACGCAGGTCCCCCAGATCCCTCAAGCTCCTCCAGCATGGTGAATGCTAGAGCCGGCTAAGGGCAAGAGTCACGATGGCACCAGCCGATCTCATCAAGCCGACAAACATCACCAAGCACAGGCAGAACGTCACCCATTCATATGTCTCAAACGTATCTATAATTTTTTATTGTTAAATGCTATTATATTATCATTCTTACATGCTTTGGCCATCATTTTATATCATTTTGCATTATTTTTCTAGACAAACACATTAATCCAGTGCCCAGTGCCAGTTGCTGTTTTCTGCATGTTTTTGGTTACATAGAAAATTGATACATACGGAAGTCCAAACACGATGAAACTTTTTGATGATTTTTTCTGGAACATAAGAGACCCTAGAAGCTTCGAGGGAGGACTAGAAGACCCACGAGGTGGCCACACGGCAGGGGGCGCGCACTGGGGGTAGGGCATGCGACCCTGGCTTGTGGGCCCCTCATAGCTCAGTTTGCCCTAATTCCTGGCATATAAATTCACATATACTCAGAAACCCTCGGAGCGAGACCCGAAACAATTTTATCGCTACCGCAAGCCTCTGTTCCGATGCAACCCCATCTGGAGCCCTGTTCTGGCACTCTGCCGGAGGGGGGAATCATTGGGTAGGCCATCTTCATCAACCTTGCTGCCTCCATGATGATGTGTGAGTGGTTCTTTCAGGACCTACGGGTCCATAGTAGTAGCTAGATGGCTCTCTCTCTCTCTCTCTCTCTCTCTCTCTCTCTTTATCTTCAATACAACGATCTCTTCGGAGATCCATCCGATGTAATTCTTGTGGCATGTTTGTTGGGATCCGATGAATTGTGGATTTATCATTAGATTGTTCATTGAATTTATATGAATCTTTCGAAGTTTCTTTGCTACCTAATTTTATAGCTTTGTATTTCTCTCTGATCTATCGGTCTACTCTAGCCAAGTTTGATTGATTTATCTTCAGTGGGAGAGGTGCTTTGTAGTGGGTTCAATATGGCAGTGATTTTGATATCCCAGTGACCGAAAGGGACAAGACACATCTTTGTATTTTTGCTACTAAGGATAAAACGATGGGGTCAATCTTATTGCTTGGTTTTCTTCTGTCTACATTATGTCATCTTTCTTATTGCATTACTCTGTTTCTTGTGAACTTAATACTTTGAGATGCATGCTAGATAGCGGTCTTGGGGTGGAGTAATAGTAGTAGATGCAGTTGGATTACGGTCTACTTATCACGGACGTAATGCCTATGTGAGATTATGCCCTGAATGATCATAGTTATAATTTGTGCTATTTTGTCAATAGCCCAACAGTAATTTGTCTACCATGCCATTACATGCTTTCGAGAGAGATGCCTCTAGTGAACCTATGGCCCCCGGGTCTATTTTCCATCAACAGAAAAACTCCTACAACAATTGCTTTTTACTTTCTTTTACTTTTTTGCCACTTTGCCCTATCACTATTTGCTTTTAATCTTGTGGCTAGCAAGAACAAGGGGATTGCCAACCCTCTTGCCTTTGTTGGGTGCAAGCAAATTATTTGTTTGTGTGCAGGTACTGCCAATGTTGTTAGCTTATTGACTCCTACTGGTTCAATAAACCTTGGTTCTTAACTGAGGGAAATACTTTCTGCTGTTGTGCTACATCACCATTCCTCTTCGGGGAAATCCAACAACTCCATCGTGAGTAGCAGAAGAATTTCTGGCGCCGTTGCCGGGGAATCATTATCTACCAACTTAGGTGCCTACACATAAACACTTTATCTTTGCTTGCTTTTAGTTCTTGCATTTTGCCTTTTTCTTTGCCTTTCTCTTTTGTTTGCCAAAAATTTCCAAAAATACCAAAAAAATCTTATGTTGCTATTATGTTTTTATTGCTATCATGGATCCTTCTCCACTAGTTGGACTTTTCAAAAATCCTAATTATGATAAACCAATTGGTAGTGATGAAAATGCTATTGCTATAAAATCTTTGAAAGAAAAGATGAAGTTGATTGCGCTTCGTTATCTTTATGAAGTTTTTCTTGAAAATCATGAATCTAAAAATTGTTATGAAGTGCTAAAAGAAGAATTTTATAAAGTGATTGATAAGAGTTCTTTGAATGATAAGCATTATTGCAATGATGTTAACATGTATTCCATGAATATAAATTATGCTAATATGCAATGCTATAACTTGGGGATGATGAGTTTGATGAACATGATATTTTTAGTTCCCCTACTAATGAAGAAGTTATAAAAGAAAATGCTATTGGAATATGCTCATTGGATGAAAAATATGATTGGGATAAACATGATGATTTTTATTATTCAAGTGATGAAGATGACACACTTGATGAAAATATTGCTTTTTATGGGGACATTATGTCTGTCGGCACTATTGATGATGATTTTGTTATGCCTACTACTTATTATAATGATCATAATTGGGGAGATAACTATGATGCTTCTTTTGATCTTGAAAATTTATTTGAGCCTCATGATGAATCTATTATTGATAATAAAATTTGTAATACTATTAAAAGTGGGTTTGGAAGAGCATCAACTTTAGGTAATAATGTTCCCACAACTTTGGAGAATGATCAATCCTATGAAATTGATAAAAGTGGGTTTGGAGAGGTCATGACTTTGGTTGATGTTAATCCCACCATCTTGGAAGATTATAATGTTTTTATGCATGTGGAACATGAAGAGAATATTTTATATGATAGCTATATTGTTGAATTTGATTTTGATCCTTCATGTAATTATTATGAGAGAGGCAAATATGGTTATAGATTTTTTTTTTGTTATTCGATTTCCTCTCTTTGTGCTAGAATTGTTAATGTTTCATTTTTCTTCCTTGCATATGCAAAATATTGCTTGCCTTGATAATTTGTTTATTTATAAAATGCCTATGCATAGGAAGTGGGTTATACCTAAATGTGTTTGTTACATGCTCTATGATGTTCACTTTTCTGCTTCAATTCTATTTTCATGTGAGCATCTTTAAAATCTTATGCCTAGCTAGGGGCATTAAACAAAAGCGCTTGTTGGGAGGCAACCCAATAGTTATCCTTTATTTTTTTCCTTTCTGTTTTGTGTGTCAACATGATTATTGCTACTGGAGTAATTGTGTTTGTGTTGGAAATATGCCCTAGAGGCAATAATAAAGATGTTATTATCACATTTCCCTGTTCATGATAAGTGTTTATTCTCCATGCTATAATTGTATTAACTGGAAACTCAAATACAAGTGTGGATACATAAACAAACACCGTGTCCATAGTGAGCCTCTACTTGACTAGCTCGTTGATTAAAGATGGTTAAGGTTTCCTAACCATAGACATGAGTTGTCATTTAATAACAGGATCACATCATTAGGAGAATGGTGTGATGGACAGACCCAATCATAAGCTTAGCATCTGATCGTGTCACTTAGTTTAATTGCTACATCTTTCGTAATGTCAAGTATCTGTTCCTTAGACCATGAGACCATGCCACTCCCTAATACCGGAAGAATGATTTGTGGGTATCAAATGTCACTTCATAACTGGTTGATCATAAAGGTGTTCTTCAGGTATCTCAGAAAGTATTAGTTGGGCTTCATGGATCGAGACTGGGATTTGTCACTCCATGTGACGGAGACATATCTCAGGGCCCTCTCGGTAATATGACATCCAAAGTAGGTTGCAAGCATGTGCTAATGTGTTTATTCATGGGGATATTGTATTACGGAATGAGTAAAGAGAACTTGCCGGGAACGAGACTGAACTAGGTATGGCGATACCGACGATCGAATCTCGGGCAAGTGAAATATCACGAGACAAAGGGAATTGTATACAGGATTATCTGAATCCTTGACATCGTGGTTCAAACCGATAAAGATATTCATTGAATATGTGGGAGTCATTATGGGCATCCAGGTCCCACTATTGATTATTGATCGAAGAGGTGTCTCGGTCATGTCTGCATGTTCTCGAACCCGTAGGGTCACACACTTAACGTTCGGTAACGCTAGGGTCGTATTGGGAAATTCATAATGGTGAGACCAAAGGTAGTTCATAGTCTCAGACGGGATCCGAGACATCACGAGGAGCTTCAGAATAGTCCGAAGGTAAAGTTTCATATATATGGAAAGTGGTTTCGGGGTTCCGAAAAAGTTTAGTTTTTTTTTTGGTATTGTACCGGGAAGCTTCCGGAGAGTTCTGGAGGGTTCCGAGGGTCCACCAGTGGGTTCCACTAGCCCCAGTGGCTTGCATTGGCTGAGGGGTGGTGCCCTGGCCTACATGGGCCAGGCGCACCAGCCCTCCAAGGGCCCATGCGGCTGGAGTGGGGGAAACCCTAAGGGGGAGGAGCCCCAAGCCTTGGGGGGCAAGCCTCCCCCCTTGGTTGCTGCCCCCTGGCTTGGAGGGGGTCCAAGGATGGTGCACACCCCCAGCCCCTATATATAGAGGGGAGGCACAAGGGGCAGCCCCCACGCCCAACGCTAGCCGCCTCTCCCTCCCGCAACTCCTCCCTTCGCTCCGTTTGTGCTTGGTGAATCCCTGTCGGAGTTACACCATAACCACCACCACCACGCCGTCATGCTAGCTTAGATCCCATCTACCTCTCCCCCTTGCTTCCTGGATCAAGGAGGAGACGTCACCGAGCCGTACGTGTGCATAACTCCGAGGTGCCGTTCGTGCGGCGCTCGATCGGATTGGATCGTGAAGAGTACGACTACATCAACCCCGTTCGTTTAACATTTCCGCTTTCGGTCTACAAGGGTATGTAGGCACTCTCCCCTCTCATTGCTAGCATCTCCTAGATCGATCTTGGTTGAATTCATAGGAATTTTTTTTGTTTTCCATGCAACGATTGCCAACAGTGGCATTATGAGCTAGGTCTATGCGTAGATATTTTGCATGAGTAGAACACAATTTTTTTGTGGGAGTTGATGTTCAAATTGCTACCCTCCTTTGTTATTTTGGATTTGGCGGTATTGTGGGATGAAGCGGCCCAGACCAACTTTAGTTGTCCACGCACAAGAGACCGATTCCACGATTGACATGCAACTTGTATTGCATAAAGCGGCTGGCAGGTGTCTGTCACTCCCACTTTAGTTTAATCTGATTTGACAATGGTGGTCCTTGAAAAAGGTTAAAAGGAAACTTGTATATCACTGTTGTGGCTTTGCGTAGGTAAGAACGGTTCTTATATGTTGCCCTTTGAAGCCACGTAAAATTTGCAACAACAAAGTAGAGGACGTCTAACTTGTTTTTGCAGGGCATGCGATGTGATGTGTTATCGCTAAGATGTGATGTGATATATGTGATGTATGAGATGATCATGTGTTGTAATAAGTTCATGACTTGCATGTCGATGAGTACGACAACCGGCAGGAGCCATAGGGTTGTCTTAATATTATTGTATGACCTGCGTGTCAATCATTAAATGCCATGTAATTGCTTTACTTTATCGCTATGAGTTAGCAATAGTTGTAGAAGCAATAGTTGGTGGAGACACACATATGACGGCATCAAGGACCTAGGTGCCATGCCGGTGCTTTGGAGATGGAGATCAAAAGCACAAGAAGCGAAAGGCCATATCATGTCACATATTGCTTGCATGTGATGTTTGTCTATTATGCATCTTATTTTCCTTAGATTGCGACGGCAGCATTATAAGATGACCCCTCACTCATAATATCAAGATAAAAGTGTTCTCCCTTAGTGCACCATTGCAAAAGTTCATCGTTTCGAAGCACCTCGTGATGATCGGGTGTGATAGATTCTACGTTCACATACAATGGGTGTAAGCCGGTTTTACACGTCCAGAAATACTTTGGTTAACTTGACGAGCCTAGCATGTACAGACATGGTCTCGGAACACAAAGAACCAAAACGTTAAACATGAGTCATATGGATGATATGATCAACATGTAGATGTTCACCATTGAAACTACCCCATCTCACATGATGACCGGACTTGGGTAAGTGGATTTGGATCATGTATCACTTAACAATCTGAGGGATGTTGATTTAAGTGGGAGTTCATTAGTTTTTTGATTAATTGAACTAATTATCATGAACATAGTCAAAATGTTTTAAAAAATGTGTTGTAGCTCAATGGCTCGCGCTGTAGATCCGGTCAATTTCAATGCGTTCCTAGAGAAAGAAAAACTAAAAGATGATGGAAGTGTCTTTGCAAACTGGCTCCTTAATCTGAGGATAATCCTCACTGCTGCACAGAAGGCTTATGTCCTTGATGCACCGCTCAGTGCACCACCCCCTCCCGGGACATCTGTAGACCTTGTGAATGTCTGGCTGACACGGCATGATGACTACTCGATAGTTCAGTGCGCCATGCTTTACGGCTTAGAACCAAGGCTCCAAAAATGTTTTGAGCACCACGGGGCATATGAGATGATTGAGGAACTCAAAATGATATTTCAGACTCACGCCCGTGTGGATAGGTATGAAGCCTTAGACAAGTTCTTTAGTTGTAAGATGGAAGAGAACAGCTTCGTTAGTGAGCACGTACTCAAAATGTCTGGGTACGCCAATCACCTCAATCAACTAGGACTTGAGATTCCTGAGCAAGTAGCGATTGACAGAGTTCTCCAGTCACTGCCACGGAGCTACAAAGGCTTTGTGATGAACTATAACATGCAAGGGATGGAGAAGACACTCCCTGAGCTTTTTGCAATGCTTAAAATCATGGAAGTAGAAATCAAGAAAGAGCATCAAGCATTGATGGTCAAGAAGACCACCAGTTTTAAGAAGGCTAAGGGAAAGAAGGGAAACTTCAAGAAGAATGGCAAGCACGTTGCCGCACCCATGAAGAAACCCAAGGCTGGACCGAAACCTGACACTAAGTGTTTGTACTGCATGGGGAATGGCCACTGGAAGCGTAACTGCCCCAAGTACTTGGCAGATAAGCTGGCAACATCAACAAATGTATATTTGATATACATGTTATTGATGTGTACCTTACTAGTGCGCGTAGTAGCACCTGGGTATTTGATACTGGTTCAGTTGCTAATATTTGTAACTCGAAATAGGAGCTGCGGAATAAACGAAGACCAGCTAAGGATGAGGTGACAATGTGCATTGGAAATGCCTCCAAGGTTGATGTGATCGTTGTCGGCACGTTACCTCTATGTCTACCTTCGGGATTAGTTTTAAACCTCAATAATTGTTATTTGGTGCCTGCGTTAAGCATGAACATTATATCTGGATCTTGTTTATTATGAGATGGTTATTCATTTAAATCCAAGAATAATGGTTGTTCTATTTATATGAGTAATATCTTTTATGGTCATGCACCCAATGTGAATGGTTTATTCTTGTTGAATCTCGATAGTAGTGAAACACATGTTCATAACATTGATGCCAAAAGATGCAAAGTGAATAATGATATTACCACATACTTGTGGCACTGCTGCTTGGGTCATATCGGTCTAAAGCACATGAAGAAACTCCATACTGATGGACTTCTGGAATCACTTGACTTTGAATCATTTGAAACATGTGAACCGTGCCTCATGGCCAAGATGACTAGAACCCCGTTTTCGGGCATAATGGAGCGGGCAAGTAACTTATTGGAAATAATACATACCGATGTTTGCGGTCCGATGAGCATTGAAGCACATGGTGGATATCGTTATTTTCTGACATTCACAGATGATTTGAGTAGATATGGGTATATTTACTTAATGAAACACAAGTCTGAAGCATTTGAAAAGTTCAAGGAGTTTCAGAGTGAAGTAGAAAATCATCATAATAAGAAGATAAAATTTCTACGATCAGATCGTGGAGGTGAATATCTAAGTTACGAGTTTGGTATGCATTTAAGACAATGTGGAATTGTTTCACAACTCACGCCACCTGGAACACCATAGCGTAATGGTGTGTCTGAACGTCGTAATCGTACTCTATTAGATATGGTATATTCTATGATGTCTCTTACCGATTTGCCACTATCGTTTTGGGGTCATGCATTAGAGACAGCCGCATTCACTTTAAATAGGGCACCATATAAATCCGTTGAGACGACACCGTATGAATTATGGTTTAGCAAGAAGCCTAAGCTATCGTTTCTTAAAGTTTGAGGATGCGACGATTATGTCAAGAGGCTACAACCTGATAAGCTCGAACCCAAAGCGATGAAATGCATCTTCATAGGATACCCTAAAGAGACAATTGGGTATACCTTCTATCATAGATCCGAGGGCAAGATCTTTGTTGCCAAGAATGGATCCTTTCTAGAGAAGGAGTTTCTCTTGAAAGAAGTGAGTGGGAGGAAAGTAGAGCTTGACGACGTTCCTGTGATGCTTCTCTTGAATTGGAAAGTAGCACAACACAAAAAGATGTTCCTGTGATGCTTCACCAGCTAGAGAGGAAGCTAATGATGATGATCATGAAACTTTGAATCAAGCTACTACTGAACTTCAAAGGTCAACCAAGACACGTATTGCACCTGAATGGTACGGTAATCCTATCTTGGATGTCATGTTGTTAGACAACAATGAACCTACAAGCTATGAGGAAGCGATGATGGGCCTGACTTTCGACAAATGGCTAGAGGCCATGAAATCCGAAATAGGATCCATGTACAAAAACCAAGTATGGAGTTTGGTGGACTTACCCAATGACTGAAAGGCCATTGAGAACAAATGGATCTTTAAGAAGAAAATGGACACTGATGGAAATATCACCATCTATAAAGCTCGACTTGTCGCAAAAGGGTTTTGGCAAGTTCAAGGGGTTGACTACAATGAGACTTTCTCACCCGTAGCGATGCTGAAGTCTATTAGAATTATGCTAGCAATTGCTAGATTTTTCGATCATGAAATCTGGCAGATGGACGTCAAAACTGCATTCCTTAATGGTTACCTTAAGGAAGATTTGTATATGATGCAACCCAAAGGTTTTGTCAATCCTAAGGATGCTAATAAGGTATGCAAGCTCTAGCGATCCATTTATGGACTAGTGCAAGCATCTCGGAGTTGGAATCTTTGCTTTGATGAGGTGATCAAAGCTTTTGGATTTATCCAAGCTTATGGAGAAGCTTGTATTTACAAGAATGTGAGTGGGAACTCTGTAGCATTTCTAATACTATATGTGGATGATATATTATTGATTGGAAATGATGTAGAACTTCTGGAAAGCATAAAAGGATATTTGAACAAGAGTTTTTCAATGAAAGACCTCAGTGAAGCAGCTTACATATTAGGCATCAAGATCTATAGAGATAGATCAAGACGCCTGACAGGACTTTCACAAAGTACATACCTTGACAAAGTTTTGAAGAAGTTCAAAATGGACCAGTCAAAGAAGAGGTTCTTGCCCATGTTGCAAGGTATGAAATTGAGTAAGACTCAATGCCCAGCTATGGCATAAGAAAGAGAAAAGATGAAAGTCGTCCCCTATGCTTCAGCCATAGGCTCTATCATGTATGCCATGCTATGCACAAGACCTAATGTGTGCATTGCCATAAGTATGGCTGGTAGGTACCAGAGTGATCCAAGAGTGGAACACTGGACAGCGGTCAAAGATATCCTTAAGTACCTAAAAAGGACTAAGGAAATGTTTCTCGTTTATGGAGGTGATGAAGAGCTCGTCATAAAGGGTTAGGTTGATGCCTACTTTGACACTGATCTGGATGACTCAAAGTCTCAATCCGGATATGTATCTGTTTTCAATGGTGGAGCAGTCAGCTAGAGTAGCTCCAAGCAGAGCGTTGTAGCAGCATCAACATGTGAAGCAGAATATATAGCTGCTTCGAAGGCGGCACAGGAAGGAGTCTGGATGAAGGAGTTCATGTCTGATCTAGGAGTGGTTCCTAGTACATCAGATCCCATGACTATCTATTGTGACAACACTGGAGCCTATGCCATTGCCAAGGACCCAAGGTTTCACAAGAAGACCAAGCATATCAAATGTCGCTTCAACTCTATCCGTGATTATATCAAGGAAGGAGACATAGAGATTTGCAAAGTTCATACAGATCTGAATGTTGCCGACCCGTTGACTAAACCTCTTCCACGATCAAAACATGATCTGCACCAGAACTCTATGGCTGTTAGATTCATAACAATGTAAACTAGATTATTGACTCTAGTGCAAGTGGGAGACTGTTGGAAATATGTGATATGTCTCCAACGTATCTATAATTTTTTATTTTTCCATGTTGTTATATTATCAATCTTGGATGTTTTTATAAGCATTTATAGCAATTATATATCATTTTTGGAGACAAACCTTGATAACCCTCAAGTATTGGGGATCAATTGTTGCTTTTTCGATAAACAAGAGTGTCGAACCCAACGAGGAGCTAAAGGTAGAATTAATATTCCCTTCAAGTTCTATCGACCACCGATACAACTCTACGCGCACTTAACGTTCGCTTTACCTAGAACAAGTGTGAAACTATTTTGTAGGTGATAGGATAGGTTTACAAGAATAAAACTAGGAGTACTTTGCGAGAATAAAACTATGAGTAATTTGCAAGATAATAAAAGTTAGTTGTTTAGTACAAAATTTTTGTAACACAAGAGAATGATTTGTCCATAGGCAATCGATAACTAGACCGGTAATCATTATTGCAATTTTGTATGAGGGAGAGGCATAAGCTAACATACTTTCCGTACTTGGATCATATGCACTTATGATTGGAACTCTAGCAAGCATCCGCAACTACCAAAGATCATTAAGGTAAAACCCAACCATAGCCTTAAGTATCAAGTCCTCTTTACTCCCATACGCAACAACCCCCTTACTCGGGTGTAAGCTTCTGTCACTCTAGCCGCCCACTATAAGAGAATTATGAACGTATTGCAAACCCTACAGCGGGAAGCCCTCACGCTTGCGCGACACGGATGGCACCATAGGACAGCACCAAAATAAAACATACAACTCAAACCAATCACGATCATCAATCAACCCATAGGACAAAACGAATCTACTCAAACATCATAGGATGGCAACACATCATTGGATAATAATATGTAGCATTAAGCACCATGTTTAAGTAGAGATTACAGCGGGGAGAAGAGGTGTTACACCGCTGCATAGAGGGAGAGAGAGTTGGTGATGACGGCGGTGAAGTTGTTGGTGTAGATCGCCGTCACGATGATTGCCCCAGTGGCGTTCAGGCGCCACCGGGAGAGAGGGGGGAGAGCCCCCCTCCTTCTTCTTCTTGCTTGGCCTCCCCCCTAGATGGGAGGAGAGTTTTCCCTCTGGTCCATGGCCACCATGGCTCCCGGAGGGCAGGAGCCCCTCCGAGATTGGATCTCTCTCTCTGTTCTCTTCTGTTTCGCGTTCCTGTTTTCTGGCCTTTCACCGTTTCTTAAATTCCCGGAGATCCGTAACTCCGATTGTGCTGAAATTTTAACACGATTTTTTTCCTTATATTAGCTTCCTTGCGGCCGAGGAAGAGCCCCAACCGACTTATGGTGTGCCCACGAGGCACCACTGCGCGCCTGGGGGCGGCGCGCCCTGGTGGCTTGTGGAGGTCGTGGGCCTCCGTTTGCGTTGATTCCACCTCCCAAAAATCACATATATTCCAAAACAATTCTCCGTAAAATTTTATTGCATTTGGACTTCATTTGATATGGATTTTTTGTGAAAAAAAAACAAGCAGAAAACAGGAACTGGCACTGGGCACTGGATCAATATGTTAGTCCCAAAAATAATATAAAATGTTACCAAAAATATGTGAAAGTTGTAAAATATTGGCATGAAACAATCAAAAATTATAGATACGACGGAGACATATCAGTATCCCCAAGCTTAATTCCGGCTCGTCCTCGAGTAGGTAAATGATAAAAAAGATAATTTTTTATGTGGAATGCTACCTAGCATAATCTTGATCATATAATCTAATCATGGCATGAATATTATGGCACGAGTGATTCAAAGCAGTAGTCTATAATTTGATATAAAGACATCAATACTCAAGCATACTAACAAACAACCATGTCTTTCAAAATATCAATGCTAAAGAAAGTTATCCCTAGCCTGTTATGCTCAGTCATTGATCCATTCATGAAACACACTCAACATTAACTACACCCAATGCACAAGTATGACAATAGTGCTCTCCAGTTGGTGGTTTATAAGAGAAGATGGAGACTCAATAAGAATAAAAATGCATAAAAGTAAAATAGATAGGCCCTTCGCAGAGGGAAGCATAGATTTGTAGAGGTGCCAGAGCTCAAAGCTTAAATTAGAGATATAAAATTATTTTGAGAGGCATGCTTTTCCTGTCAACGAAAACGACCAAGAGTTCCCAACATCTTCCATGCTAGACACATTATAGGCGGTTCCCAAACAGAAAATAAAGTTCATTTCCTTTCCACCATTCTTTCACAATCCATGGCTAGCCATATCCACGGGTGCCTTCCATACCAACACTTTCCAAGGAATTTTATTATTATTATTTTTGATTCATTGTGGGACTAGGCATCCCTATTACCTGCCACTCTCTCATGCAATGACAAGTGAATAAACACTCATTTTGAGAATAACTTGCCTAGCATGAAAGATATTGGCCACCCCCTACCGCTTCATGAGCGGTACGGGCACACAAAACGGAAAAATTATTTTGAAAATTTTAGAGTTGGCACATGCAAAATTACTTGGAACGGCATGGAAATACCGCATATAGGTAGATATGGTGGACTCATTTGGCACAACTTTAGGTTTTAAGGAGTTGGATGCAGAAGCAGCATTCCCGCTTAGTACAAATGAAGGCTAGCAAATAGATTCAGAAGTGACCAACTAAAAAACGAAAATGGTCATAAACATGCATTGAGAATAACTAACACTGAATAATGCACCATAAGTAGGATATAACTTCGTTGCATACCTATTGACTTTACGTGCATGCATAGGGAATCACAAACCTTAACACCAATATTCTTACTAAATCACAATTACTCACTAGCATAACTCACATATTATCATCTCCTTATCACAAAACTATTGCAAGGAATCAAACATATCATATTCAGTGATCTACAAGGTTTATGTAGGATTTTCTGACTAACCATGTGAATGACCAATTCCTGTTGACTCTCTAAATAGATATAAGTGAAGCAAGAGAGTTTAATTCTTTCTACAAAAGACCATGCTCTAATAAATATAATTGAAGTGAAAGAGCATTCTTCAAATAACGGTTTTCTATATGAACAGAAACAGACATCCAAACTTCAAATGATATAAGCGAAGCACATGAAGCATTCTATAAAGCCATACTCAAAAGATATAAGTGAAGTGCAATGAGCATTCTATAAATCAACCAAGGACTATCTCATACCAGCATGGTGCATAAACGAAAAGGAAAAAATAAACACAAAAGACGCTCCAAGAATTTACGCATATCATGTGAACAAAACAAAAACCGAGACATACCAATAATTGTTGAATAAAGATGGGATGCCTTCCGGGGCATCCCCAAGCTTAGACGCTTGAGTCTCCTTGAATATTTACTTGCGGTACCTTGGGCATCCCCAAGCTTGAGGTCTTGCCTCTCCTCATTCTTCTCATATCAATACCTTCTCGATATTTGAACACTTCATCCACACAAAACTTAACAAAACCTTCGTGAGATCCGTTAGTGTAATAAAGCAAATCACTACTTTAAGTAATGTTGAAAACCCATTCATATTTTATTTTTGCATTATACCTACTGTATTCTAACTTCTCCATGGCTTATACCTTCCGATACAACCCATAGTTTCATCAAAACAAGCAAAACAATGCATCAAAAACAGAATCTGTCAAAAATAGAACAGTGTGTAGTAATCTGAACATTGACCATAATTATGTAACTCCAAATATTCTGGAAAATTAGGAAAAATAAACAATTTGCATATCAGTACTGTGTAAAAATTTCAGAATTTTTGCATGTGCCAGTAAAAAATGTAAATTCACGCACTACAGCAAAAGTTTCTGTTTTTGCACCGCACACACCAAACAAGCAATTTAAACATCCCAACGGTAAATATTGGCACATTATTTTTATAATACAATGGATTTGTACAAGGGGATAATTATTTTTGTTGAAAAGTTTCTATAATTCAAGATTTGCAAAGTTTCCATGGGCATGAACAAAGTTCAAGGAGCTCCCCCACTTCAACGGTGCTCGTCTTTCTTACTTTCACTTTTCTTTTTGAAAAAGTTTTAGGTTCCCCTCTATATTTTTTTGTTTTTAAACTTTATAAAAGCACTCATCAGAAATAAATGACTCTCTAAAACTTCCGGGTTGTCTCCCAGGCAGCTCTTTCTTTAAAGCCATTAAGCTAGGCATAAAGTGCTCAAGTAATTGATCCACCCAGATCCCAAGGTATATCAAAGCCAATTTTAATTAACAATGATTTGTAATTTAGTAGTGAGCACAAAGCAACATATATCATGCAATGACGAAGTCTAACTCTCTTCCTATACATCGGCATGTCATAAAAGAATCATTCATGCACATGAAGTAAAGGCCCATGCATAGTATAAACAGTTTCTTGCAATTTTATCGTATTGGAAACATAGAGAGGTGGAGATGTAGTTCCTCTCTTATAATAATTGCAATTAGGAGCAGCAAGCACATGCATATTATATTCATTAAAATCATCAGGTGTAGTGGTAAAAGGCAACCCATCAATATAATCCTTAATAAGCACAAACTTCTCCGATATAGTGTAGTTGGGAGAATTCAAAAAGATAATTGGACTATCATGTGTGGGTGCAATAGCAAAAATTTCATGTTTAACATAAGGAACTATAGCAATTTCATCTCCATAATCATAATTCAAATTTTCATCATGGCCACAAGCATAGCAAGCATCAATTTCATCAAAAAGGGATATTTCAAACAAATCCAAGGGATCATAGCAATTATCATAGCATTCATCCTTCGGTAAGCACGAAGGGAAATTAAACAATGTATGAGTTGAAGAGTTACTCTCATTAGAAGGTGGGCATGGGTAGCTAATCCGCTCTTCCTCCATTTGTTCTTCGCTTTCCTCCTCATCTTTTTCATCTAATGAGCTCACAGTGTCATCAATTTCTTCTTCCATAGGAGCTTGCAAAATATTAGTCTCTTCTTGGACAGCGGAGGTGTCCTCAATATATTCTTTAATATAAACATTAGAAGCATAGTTTTCGTAGCAATATTTAAGTATGGCAAAAATTTCAAATTTGTAAAGATTAGCATCACACTTTTCAATCAAAGAAGCAATTTCATAAGCACCCTTAAACGCAACAAATTCTTTAATTTGTTCAATATCATAGTAAATATAAACACCTCTGGCATAAGAAGATAAGATTCCATTATCCTTAAGCTCACATTGGTACTGAAGGTGTTTTTGAGGGTCATCAGAACAACAAGTAAAATCATGTATTCCACATAAATTCCAAGCATAGCAATTCAAAGTATTAATATGATGCCATAAAAGTTTCCCTTTTTGAGACAAGCGGTGTTGCACAAAATAAGCATGCTCATTTAATGATTTTCCCTCAACTAAGCTAGTTGGGTTTATAGCACGAGCACATAGGGATCAAAGATGATCCAAGTAGAAAGCTTCAGCAGTATAATAGATTTTGGGTGGTTCTTCAACCATTGGTTTAGCAAGTACAACTAATTTTTTTGGTATTTTACATTTCCTACCCATAACTAAAGATAGAAAACAAGAGCACAAAATAAAAACTACTTAGTGGAACAGAAAATAAAAACTACTTAGTGATAAAGCGAACAAGCACCCCCCCCCCCCCCCCCCCCCCCCCCCCCCCCCCCCCCCCCCCCCCCCCCCCCCCCCCCCCCCCCCCCCCCCCCCCCCCCCCCCCCCCCCCCCCCCCCCCCCCCCCCCCCCCCCCCCCCCCCCCCCCCCCCCCCCCCCCCCCCCCCCCCCCCCCCCCCCCCCCCCCCCCCCCCCCCCCCCCCCCCCCCCCCCCCCCCCCCCCCCCCCCCCCCCCCCCCCCCCCCCCCCCCCCCCCCCCCCCCCCCCCCCCCCCCCCCCCCCCCCCCCCCCCCCCCCCCCCCCCCCCCCCCCCCCCCCCCCCCCCCCCCCCCCCCCCCCCCCCCCCCCCCCCCCCCCCCCCCCCCCCCCCCCCCCCCCCCCCCCCCCCCCCCCCCCCCCCCCCCCCCCCCCCCCCCCCCCCCCCCCCCCCCCCCCCCCCCCCCCCCCCCCCCCCCCCCCCCCCCCCCCCCCCCCCCCCCCCCCCCCCCCCCCCCCCCCCCCCCCCCCCCCCCCCCCCCCCCCCCCCCCCCCCCCCCCCCCCCCCCCCCCCCCCCCCCCCCCCCCCCCCCCCCCCCCCCCCCCCCCCCCCCCCCCCCCCCCCCCCCCCCCCCCCCCCCCCCCCCCCCCCCCCCCCCCCCCCCCCCCCCCCCCCCCCCCCCCCCCCCCCCCCCCCCCCCCCCCCCCCCCCCCCCCCCCCCCCCCCCCCCCCCCCCCCCCCCCCCCCCCCCCCCCCCCCCCCCCCCCCCCCCCCCCCCCCCCCCCCCCCCCCCCCCCCCCCCCCCCCCCCCCCCCCCCCCCCCCCCCCCCCCCCCCCCCCCCCCCCCCCCCCCCCCCCCCCCCCCCCCCCCCCCCCCCCCCCCCCCCCCCCCCCCCCCCCCCCCCCCCCCCCCCCCCCCCCCCCCCCCCCCCCCCCCCCCCCCCCCCCCCCCCCCCCCCCCCCCCCCCCCCCCCCCCCCCCCCCCCCCCCCCCCCCCCCCCCCCCCCCCCCCCCCCCCCCCCCCCCCCCCCCCCCCCCCCCCCCCCCCCCCCCCCCCCCCCCCCCCCCCCCCCCCCCCCCCCCCCCCCCCCCCCCCCCCCCCCCCCCCCCCCCCCCCCCCCCCCCCCCCCCCCCCCCCCCCCCCCCCCCCCCCCCCCCCCCCCCCCCCCCCCCCCCCCCCCCCCCCCCCCCCCCCCCCCCCCCCCCCCCCCCCCCCCCCCCCCCCCCCCCCCCCCCCCCCCCCCCCCCCCCCCCCCCCCCCCCCCCCCCCCCCCCCCCCCCCCCCCCCCCCCCCCCCCCCCCCCCCCCCCCCCCCCCCCCCCCCCCCCCCCCCCCCCCCCCCCCCCCCCCCCCCCCCCCCCCCCCCCCCCCCCCCCCCCCCCCCCCCCCCCCCCCCCCCCCCCCCCCCCCCCCCCCCCCCCCCCCCCCCCCCCCCCCCCCCCCCCCCCCCCCCCCCCCCCCCCCCCCCCCCCCCCCCCCCCCCCCCCCCCCCCCCCCCCCCCCCCCCCCCCCCCCCCCCCCCCCCCCCCCCCCCCCCCCCCCCCCCCCCCCCCCCCCCCCCCCCCCCCCCCCCCCCCCCCCCCCCCCCCCCCCCCCCCCCCCCCCCCCCCCCCCCCCCCCCCCCCCCCCCCCCCCCCCCCCCCCCCCCCCCCCCCCCCCCCCCCCCCCCCCCCCCCCCCCCCCCCCCCCCCCCCCCCCCCCCCCCCCCCCCCCCCCCCCCCCCCCCCCCCCCCCCCCCCCCCCCCCCCCCCCCCCCCCCCCCCCCCCCCCCCCCCCCCCCCCCCCCCCCCCCCCCCCCCCCCCCCCCCCCCCCCCCCCCCCCCCCCCCCCCCCCCCCCCCCCCCCCCCCCCCCCCCCCCCCCCCCCCCCCCCCCCCCCCCCCCCCCCCCCCCCCCCCCCCCCCCCCCCCCCCCCCCCCCCCCCCCCCCCCCCCCCCCCCCCCCCCCCCCCCCCCCCCCCCCCCCCCCGTTCTTAAGGCGTTACTCCATTCTTTTATGGACTTAATACACTAGATGCATGCTGGATAGCGGTCGATGTGTGGAGTAATAGTAGTAGATGCAGGCAGGAGTCGGTCTACTTGTCTCGGATGTGATGCATATATACATGATCATTGCCTTGGATATCATCATGATTATTTGCTTTTCTATCATTTGCCCAACAGTAATTTGTCTACCCACCGCATGCTATTTTCTTGAGAGAAGCCTCTAGTGAAAACTATGGCCCCCGGGTCTATCTAAATCATATTACTAAAACCCTAAAAATATTGCTGCCATTTTCTTTTATTTATTTTATTTTGTATTTTTGTTTCAATCTATCAATCTATCACATACAATTTAATCTTGCAATTTACCACCGAGGGATTGACAACCCCTTGTTTGCGTTGGGTGCAAGGGTTTGTTGTTTGTGTGCAGGTACTGCTAACGAGGTGTTGTGTGATTCTCCTACTGCTTCAATAACCTTGGTTTCATAACTAAGGGAAATACTTATCTCTAATGTGCTGCATCATCCCTTCCTCTTCGGGGATAATACCAACGCAAGCTACAAGTAGCAGGAAGAATTTCTGGCGCCGTTGCTGGGGAGACATCATCAACATCTATCAAGTACCTTTGCATAAACTCTCATCTCCTTGCATTTACTTTATTTGCTATTTGCCTCTCATTTTCATCTACCCCACTTCTAAAATAATTTTAAAAAAATACAAAAATATTTTGTGTGCTATCTTTTGCTTGTGTTGCCATGTGCCTTCTATTTGCTTGCATCTTCACTTGCTAAAAATCTATTGATATGGATCCTCATCCACTAGCTAACCTTTTCAAAAGATCAAATTATGATGAAAAAATTGCTAGTGAGTCAAGTGCACTTGATTATCTCTATGAAGTTTTGCTTGAAAATCATGAATCTGAAAATTGTGATGAAGTGTTGAAATAAGAAATTTATAAAATGATTCATGATAGCTCGTTGAATGAAAAGCATGATTGCAATGATGTTATTATAAATTCTATTAATGTCAATTGTGTTAGTGATATGCTAAACCCCAAGCTTGGGGATGATGATTTTGTTATGTCCACTACTTATTGCAATGATCATGATTGGGGTGATAATGATTCTTATGATCTTGAAAATTCATTTAAACCTCATGATGAATATGCTTGCGATAATATGGAAAGTGGGTTCGGAAGAGTGTCAACTTTAGCTAAAAATAATCCCACTATTTCGAAAGATTATAAAAACTTTAAGCATGTGGATCATAAAGAGAAAATTTTATATGATAGCTATATTGTTGAATTTGAATATGATCCTATATGTAATTATTATGAGAGAGGAAAATATGGGTGTAGAAATTTTCATGTTACTAAATTACCTCTCTTCATGTTGAGATTGCTATTGTTTCTTTCTCCTTCCTTGCATAGGCTAGGTTATTCTTGTCTTGATAATTTGTTCTCTTATAAAATGCCTATGCATAGGAAGTATGTTAGACTTAAATGTTTTTATCACATGAATTATGATGCTCTCTTTGTGTTTCCACTTTTATCTTTCATGTGAGCATCATTTAAATCTCAGGCCTATCTTAATGGCTATAAAGAAAGAGCTTGTTGGGAGACAACCCAATGAATAAAATAAATTTTTATTATTTGTTTCTGTTATTGTGAGTTTTCACAATTATGCTACTGTTATGATTGTGTTTTTGTGTTTTTAATTATTGTTTGTGCCAAGTAAAACCTTTAGGATGAATTGGAAGATAGTATAATTGATGCTGTTTGGAAAACATAAAGTTTTGCGTCCAGTGCTGGAATTTTTTTTCTGTACTGGAGTGTCAAAAAATCTGAAATTTTTAAACAGTATTGGTATATGAATTTTCCACGTTGTCGTAATTTTTCAGAATTTTTGGAGTTACAGAAGTATGGCTTTTCAATAGGTTGCTACAGACTGTTCTGTTTTTGACAGATTCTGTTTTTGATGTGTTGCTTGCTTGTTTTGATGGAACTATGGATTGTATCGGGGGGTATAAGCCATGGAGAAGTTCGAATACAGTAGGTATAAGGCAAAAATAAAACATGAATGGGTTTGCAACAGTACCTAAAGTATTGATTTATTTTGTTATACTAACGGATCTCACGAAGGTTTTGTTGAGTTTTGTGTGATTGAAGTTTTCAAGTTTTGGGTGAGATCACGATGGATGAAGGAATAAGGAGTAGCAAAAGCCTAAGCTTGGGGATGCCCGAGGCACCCCAAGGTAATATTCAAGGAAGACTAAAGCGTCTAAGCTTGGGCATGCCCCGGAAGGCATCCCCTCTTTCTTCTACCAACCATCGGTAATTTTACTTGGAGTTGTATTTTTATTCGTCACATGATATGTGTTTTGCTTGGAGCGTCATGTATTATATGAGTCTTTGCTTTGTTGGCTTTTGTGTGTGTCACAATCATCTTTGCTGAACACACCTATCTTGAGAGAGCCACACGTTTATCATCATAATTTGTTAGAATACTCAATGTGCTTCACTTAAATTTTTTGAGCTAGGCAGTTGCTCTAGTGCTTCACTTAAATCTTTTTGAGCACGGTGGTGGCTAAATTTTGAAGAAATAAACTCTCATGCTTCACTTATATTATTTTGAGAGTTGATTGAAATTTTGAAGAAATAAATTCTCATGCTTCACTTATATTATTTTGAGAATTGACAAGATTAAAATTTTGAAGAAATAAATTGTCATGCTTCACTTATATTATTTTGAGAATTGACAAGATTAAAATTTTGAAGAAATATTTGCACTCTCATGCTTCACTTAAATCTTTTTGAGAGTTGATGATAGTAATGGTAATTTGCACAAGATATGAATTTGGTCCCAAAGTGATGAATATTCAAGAGGGATATAATAAAAACTTTCATATAGATCATTGGATATGACAAGTGTGATTCCTTGCAATAGTTTTGCGATATGGAGATGATGATATGTGAGTCATGTTAGTGAATAATTGTGATTAAGTAAGAATATTAGTGTTAAGGTTTGTGATTCCCTATGCATGCACGTTAAGTCAATAGTTATGCAAAGAAATTATATCCTACTTATGGTGCATTATTCGGTGTTAGTTATGTTCAATGCATGTTTATGATCGTTTTCGTTTTTTGGTTGGTTGCTTCTCAATCTATTTGCTAGCCTTCATTTGTACTAAGCAGAAATACTGCTTGTGCATCCAAAATCCTTAAACCCAAGTTGTGCCAAATGAGTCCACTATATCTACCTATATGTGGTATTTCCATGCCATTCCAAGTAAATTTGCGTGTGCCAACTCTAATTTTCAAAATAATTTATCTGTTTAGTGTGCCCGTACCACTCATGAAGCGGCAGGGGGTGGCCAATATTTTCCATGCTAGGTGTGTTATTCTCACGATGAGTGTTTATTCATTTGTCATTGCACAAGAGTATGGTTGGTAATAGGGATGCCCAGTCCCACAATGAAATCAAAATTAATAACAACAAAATTCATTGGAAAGTGATGGTATGGAGGGCACCCGTGGATACGGCTAGCCATGGATTGTGAAAGAAATGGTGGAAAGGAAATAAACTTTACTTTCTCTTTGGGAACCACCTATGATGTGTCTAGCATGGAAAATATTGGGAATTCTCGGTCGTTTTCGTTGACAGGAAAAGCATGCCTCTCAAAATACTTTTATCTCTCTAATTTAAGCTTTGAGCTCTGGCACATTTGACAAATATCTGCTTCCCTCTGCGAAGGGCCTACCTATTTACTTTTATGCAATTTTTATTTTTATTTGAGTCTCCATCTTCTCTTATAAAGCACCAACTAGAGAGCACTATTGTCATACTTGTGCATTGGATGCAGCTAATATTCGAGTGTGTTTCATGAATGGATCAATGATTGAGCATAATGGGCTAGGGATAACTTTCTTTAGCGTTGATATTTTGAAAGACATGGTTGCTTTGTTAGTATGCTTGAGTATCTATATTTTTGTCTCAAACTATAAACTATTGCTTTCAATCATTCAAGTCCAATGTCCACGCTATAAAAGAAAAGAATATGTGATGAATATGTTAGGCAGCATTCCACATCAAAAATTCTATTTTTATCATTTACCTACTTGAGGACGAGCAGGAATTAAGCTTGGGGATGATGATACGTCTCCAACTTATCTATAATTTTTTATTGTTCCATGCTGTTATATTATCAATCTTGGATGTTTTTATAAGCATTTATAGTAATTATATATCATTTTTGGAGACTAACCTATTAACTTAGTGCCCAGTGCCAGTTGCTGTTTTCTGCCCTATTTTTGTTTTACAGAAAATCAATACCAAACGAAGTCCAAATGCCACGAAACTTTTTGGAGATTTTTTATTGGCCAAGATAAACACTAGAAGCTTCGGGAGGAGGCCAGAAGCCCCGGGGGGCAGGCGCGCCCTGGTACCTTGTGGGGCCCACAGAGCTCCGTTTGACCTAATTCCTCCACTATAAATTCAGAAAAAAACAGAAACCCTCAGGGGAGTCCACAAAATACTTTTTCCGCCGCCACAAGTTTCTGTTCTTGAGAGATCCCATCTGGAGGCCTTCTCCGGTACTCCGCCGGAGGGGGAATCGATCATGGAGGGGATCTACATCAACCTTGCTATCCTTTCGATGATGCGTGAGTAGTTTACCACAGACCTTCAGGTCCATAGTTAGTAGCTAGATGGCTTCTTCTCTCTTTTTGATCTTCAATACAATGTTCTCCTCGATGTTCTTGGAGTTCTATCCGATGTAATCACTTTTTGCGGTGTGTTTGTTGGGATCCGATGAATTGTGAGTTTATGATCAGATTGTCCATGCATATATTTGAGTCTTTGCTGCACTCTTTTATGCATGATTATTATGGCCTCGTATTTCTTCTCCGATCTATTGATTTGGTTTGGCCAACTGAGTTGATTTATCTTGCCATGGGAAGAGGTGCTTTGTAATGGGTTCGATCTTGCGGTGCTCAATCCCAGTGACAGAAAGGGACATGACATGTATGTATCATTGCTATTGAGGGTAAAAAGATGGGGTTTATTCATACATGAGTTTATCTTGTCTACATCATGTCATCATTTTTAAGGCGTTACTCCATTCTTTTATGGACTTAATACACTAGATGCATGCTGGATAGCGGTCGACGTGTGGAGTAATAGTACTAGATGCAGGCAGGAGTCGGTCTACTTGTCTCGGACGTGATGCCTATATACATGATCATTGCCTTGGATATCATCATGTTTATTTGCTTTTCTATCAATTGCCCAACAGTAATTTGTCTACCCACCGTATGCTATTTTCTTGAGAGAAGCCTCTAGTGAAAACTATGGCCCCCGGGTCTATCTAAATCATATTACTAAAACCCTGAAAATATTGCTACCATTTTCTTTTATTTATTTTATTTTGTATTTTTGTTTCAGTCTATCAATCTATCACATACAATTTAATCTTGCAATTTACCATCGAGGGATTGACAACCCCTTGTTTGCGTTGGGTGCAAGGGTTTGTTGTTTGTGTGCAGGTACTGCTAACGAGGTGTTGTGTGATTCTCCTACTAGTTCGATAACCTTGGTTTCATAACTGAGGGAAATACTTATCTCTACTATGCTGCATCATCCCTTCCTCTTCGGGGATAATACCAACGCAAACTACAAGTAGCAATATGCCCTAGAGGCAATAATAAAGATGTAATTATCATATTTCCCTATTCATGATAAGTGTTTATTCTCCATGCCATAATTCTATTAACCGGAAACTCAAATACATGTGTGGATACATAAACAAACACCATGTCCCAAGTGAGCCTCTACTTGACTAGCTCATTGATTAAAGATGGTTAAGATTTCCTAACCATAGACATGAGTTGTCATTTAATAACGGGATCACATCATTAGGAGAATGGTGTGATGGACGGACCCAATCATACGCTTAGCATCTGATCGTGTCACTTAGTTTAATTGCTACAATTTTCATAATGTCAAGTATCTTTTCCTTAGACCATGAGATCATGCCACTCCCTAATATCAGAAGAATGCTTTGTGGGTATCAAACGACACTTCATAACTAGGTGATCATAAAGATGCTCTTCAGGTATCTGAAAAAGTATTTGTTGGGTTGCATGGATCGAGACTGGGATTTGTCACTCCATGTGACGGAGAGATATCTCTGGGCCCTCTCGGTAATACGACATCCAAAGTAGGTTGCAAGCATGTGACTAATGTGTTTATTCACGGGGATATTGTATTATGAAACGAGTAAAGAGAACTTGCCGGGAACGAGATTGAACTAGGTATGGCGATACCGACGATCGAATCTCGGGCAAGTGAAATATCATGAGACAAAGGGAATTGTATACGGCATTATCTGAATCCTTGACATCGTGGTTCAAACCGATAAAGATCTTCGTTGAATATGAGGGAGTCATTATGGGCATCCAGGTCTGGCTATTTATTATTGATCGGAGAGGTGTCTCGGTCATGTCTGCAAGTTCTCAAACCCGTAGGGTCACACACTTAACGTTCGGTAACGCTAGGGTAGTATTGGGATATTCATAATGGTGAGACCGAAGGTAGTTTAGAGTATTGGATGGGATCCGGGACATCATGAGGAGCTTCAGAATAGTTTGGAGGTAAAGTTTCATATATGGAAAGTGGTTTTCGGGGTTCCGGAGAAGTTCCCTTTTTTGGGTATTGTACCGGGAAGCTTCCGGAGAGTTTCGGAGGGTTCTGGGAGTCCACTAGGGGGTTCCACCAGCCCAGAGGCCTGCATGGGCTGAGGCATGGTGCCCTAGCCAACATGGGCCAGGCGCACCAGCCCCCCAAGGGCCCATGCGGCTGGGGTGGGGAAATTGTAAAGGGGAGGCGCCCCAAACCTTGGGGGGCAAGCCTCCCCCCTTGGCCGCCGCCCTGGCTTGGAGGGGGGGCCAAGGCTGGCGCACACCCCCTAGCCCCTATATATAGAGGGGAGGTGCAAGAGGCAGCCCGCAAGCCCAACCCTAGCCGCCTCTCCCTCCCGCAACTCCTCACTCCGCTCCGTTTGCGCTTGGCGAAGCCCTGTCGGAGTTACACCATAACCACCACCACCACGCCATCGTGCTGGCCTAGATCCCATCTATCTCTCCCCCTTGCTTGCTGGATCAAGAAGGAGGAGTTGTCACCGAGCCGTACGAGTGCATAACTCAGAGGTGCTGTCCGTGCGGTGCTCGATCGGATTGGATCACGAAGAGTACGACTACATCAACCACGTTCATTGAACGTTTCCGCTTTTGGTCTACAAGGGTTTGTACGCACTCTCCCCTCTTGCTGCTTGCATCTCCTAGATTGATTTTGGGTGAATTCATAGGATTTTTTTTCCATGCAACAATTCCCAACAGTTTGTATCTTTTATTTTTGCTTTTTGTGCCAAGTAAAACCTTTGGGTGATGCAAATGCTTGTTGATTTGATTCTGTGCAGAAACTGAAACTTTTGCATCTAGTATTTGAATTTTCTTTCTATACAGGAGCGTGATCAATTTCTAATTTTTTTACAAAGTACTGAATTACAAATTGTCTGTGTTGTCCTATGTTTTTAAAATTTGTAGAGTTGTAGAAGTATGATTTTAAAATACATCTTTACGTACTGTTCTGTTTTTGACAGATTCTGTTTTTATTTCAAAGCTTGCTTGTTTTGGTACTTTCCATGCCTTATATTGGGGGATATAAATTGTGTAAATGATGGAATACAGTAGATATTATTTGCAAATAATTATGAATATTGTCTTGATAGTACATGAGTGAATGCTTTATTTTTATACTAACCCATCTCACAAGTTTCGTTAGGTTTTGTGTGAATGAAGTTTTCAAGTTTTGGGTGAGATGACGATGGAAGGAGAATAAGGAGCGGCAAGACTCTAAGCTTGGGGATGCCGAAGGCACCCCAAGGTAATATCTAAGGAAGACTCAAGCATCTAAGCTTGGGGATGCCCCGGATGGCATCCCCTCTTTCGTCTTCAATCTATCCTTAATCCTACTTGGAGCTATATTTTTATTCTTCACATAATATGTGTTTTGCTTGGAGTGTCTTTTGTTTTTGTTTGGTTTGTTTGCTTATTTGCACAATCATTGTTTCCTGATCATACCTATTAAGAGAGACATACATTCATCTTAAATTTATAGAATGCTCATTTGTTCTTCACTTATATCTTTTTGAGTTGAGGCAATTGCTCTTGTACTTCACTTATATTTGTTTGAGCATGGTGATATGCTTTTATAGAAAGGATTAGAACTCTCTTTCTTCACTTATATCTTTTTACAGTGTTGAATAGTAATTGGTAATTTGCTTGGATTATGAGTTTGTCCAAAAATAATGGGTATGTTGGAGTGGTATAATAAAAACATGCATGAAGCTTGTAGATCATTGAACTTGATAAACTTGATTCTTTGCAATAGTTTTGCGATATTGAGATGATAATATGTGGTTATGTGAACGAGTGGCTAGAGTTGAGTAGGAATATTGGTGTTATGGTTTGTGAAGTCCCATTCATGAAAGTGATAAGCATTGGTTTAAGTAAAGAAATGGAAGTATAAGATATTTTGAAGTGACATTCATGTGTGTTCGGATCGGGGGCGCGCGATGGTCAATTCCTACCAACCTCCCCCCAGGGGCATGTGAGCCATGCTTGCTTCAAGGGCTGATGTCTACTACGCAGCTTTTATTCTTGTAGACTCTGTTGGGCCTCCAAGCGCAGAGTTTTGTAGGACAGTAGCAAATTTCCCTCAAGTGGATGACCTAAGGTTTATCAATCCGTGGGAGGTGTAGGATGAAGATGGTCTCTCTCAAACAACCCTGCAATCAAATACAAAGAATCTCTTGTGTCCCCAACACACCCAATACAATGGCAAATTGTATAGGGTCACTAGTTCGGCGAAGAGATGGTGATACAAGTGTAGTATGGATAGTAGAAATAGGTTTTTGTAATCTGAAATAATAAAAACAGCAAGGTAGCAAGTAACAAAATTGAGCACAAATGGTATTGCAATGCTTTGAAACAAGGCCTAGGGTTCATAATTTAACTAGTGCAATCTCTCAACAGTGCTAACATAATTGAATCATATAATAATCCCTCAACGTGTGACAAGGAATCACTCCAAAGTTCTTATCTAGCGGAGAACATAAGAAGAAATTGTTGTAGGGTATGAAACCACCTCAAAGTTATCCTTCCCGATCAGTCTATTGAGCCATCCCTATAAGTGTCACGAACAGCCCTACAGTTCGTAGTAAAATAACACCATATGATACGCATCAACCAACTCTAATGTCACCTAGATACTCCAATGTCACCACAAGTATCCATGAGTTGATTATTCGATATGCATCAAACAACTTCAGATTCATAATATTCAATCCACACAAAGAACTTCAAAGAGTACCCCAAAGTTTCTATCGGAGAAAAGGAAGATGAAAACATGCATCAACCCCTATGCCTAGACTCCCCAAGGTCACGGGTATCCGCGAGTTGATTACCAAAACACACATCAAGTGACTCAATAGAATACCCCATTGTCACCATGGGTATCCATATGCAAGACATACATCAAGTGTTCTCAAATCCAAAATATTCAATCCGACAATAAAGAAACCTCAAAGGGAAAGATTCAATTCATTACAAGAAGATAGAGATGGAAGAAACACCATATGATCCAACTATATTAACAAAGCTCGCGGTACATCAAGATCATGCCAAATCAAGAACACGAGAGAGAGAGATTAAACACATAGCTACTGGTACATACGCTCAGCCCCGTGGGTGAACTACTCCCTCCTCATCATGGAGACCACCGGGATGATGAAGATGGCCTCCGGTGATGATTCCCCCTCCGCCAGGATGCCAGAATAGGGCTCCGGATGAGATCGCTTTGGTATAGAGGCTTGCGGCAGCGGCGTGGAAGTTCTAGGTTTCTTTCTGGGGTTTTCTATATTTATAGAAATTTTTGGCGTTGGATTCATGTCAAGGGGGCCACAAGGGAGCGACAAGCCTGCCCGGCGCGCCCTGGGGGGAGGGCGTGCCCCCCAGGCTTGTCACTTTCTCGTGGGGCTTCTGGTCCTTCCTCGAAACTTTGGGGGTCTCTTTTGGTCCATAAAAATCACCGTAAATTTTCAGCCCATTCCGAGAACCTTTATTTCTGCACAAAAAACAACACCATGGTAGTTCTGCTGAAAATAGTGTTAGTCCGGGTTAGTTCCATTCAAATCATGCCAAAACCAAATAAAATTGTTATAAACATGGCATGAATACTTCATAAATTATAGATACGTTGGAGACGTATCAGCATCCCCAAGCTTAATTCCTGCTCGTCCTCGAGTAGGTAAATGATAAAAGAAATAATTTATAAAGTGTGATGCTAGCGTAGTGCATAAGTTTGGTCAATGATAATTTCAGTCACTTTTTCTAGCATCATTATATATCATAAATAGTAGCTCATCTCATAAAACTTCCCATGATCAAGTAGCAAGCTATGCACATATTAAAGTATAGACCATAAACTTTCATGAAAACTAACAAACTATGTTCTTAGTCATCAAACAATTGCAATTCATCTTATTTTTGGGAAGGGTCTATGTAAGAGCTTTGATTTAGAAAATTCCACATACTCAACTATCATATAGTCTTCCATGATTGCTGACACTCAAAGCATATTTTTAGAACAAACTGTTTCAGTCAAACACATAGGAAGATAGGGGCTTAATGTTTTGCCTCCCAACTTATTTATCTCAGGGATAATGTCAACAATAATAACTCATGATCACCTATATTCAACTGGATATATGTGCCTGGATCTTTCCCCACCACATGATGCTTGTTGATTTGATTCTGTGCAGAAACAGAAACTTTTGCGTCCAGTATTTGAATTTTCTTTCTATACTGGAACATGATCAATTTCTAAATTTTTGACACAGTACTGAGTTACAAATTGTCTGTGTTGTCCTAAGTTTTTAGAATTTGTAGAGTTGCAGAAGTATGATTTTAAAATACATCTTTACGTACTATTCTGTTTTTGACAGATTTTGTTTTGATTTCAAAGCTTGCTTGTTTTGGGACTTTCCATGCCTTATATTGGGGGATATAAATTGTGTAAATGATGGAATACAGTAGATATTATTTGGAAATAATTATGAATATTGTCTTGATATTACATGAGTGAATGATTTATTTTTATACTAACCCATCTCACGAGTTCCGTTAAGTTTTGTGTGAATGAAGTTTTCAAGTTTTGGGTGAGATGACGATGGAAGGAGAATAAGGAGCGGCAAGACTCTAAGCTTGGGGATGCCCAAGGCACCCCAAGGTAATATCTAAGGAAGACTCAAGCATCCAAGCTTGGGGATGCCCCGGATGGCATCCCCTCTTTTGTCTTCAATCTATCCTTAATCCTACTTGGATGTATATTTTTATTCTTCACATAATATGTGTTTTGCTTGGAGCGTCTTTTGATTTTGTTTGGTTTGTTTGCTTAATTGCACAATCATTGTTTCCTAATCATGCCTATTAAGAGAGACACACATTCATCTTAAATTTATGGAATGCTCATTTGTTCTTCACTTATATCTTTTTGAGTTGAGGCAATTGCTCTTGTACTTCACTTATATTTGTTTGAGCATGGTGATATGCTTTTGTAGAAAGGATTAGAACTCTCTTTATTCACTTATATCTTTTTAGAGTGTTGAATAGTAATTGGTAATTTGCTTGGATTATGAGTTTGTCCAAAAATAATGGGTATGTTGGAGTGGTATAATAAAAACATGCATGAAGCTTGTAGATCATTGAACTTGATAAACTTGATTCTTTGCAATAGTTTTGCGATGTTGAGATGATAATATGTGGTTATGTGAATGAGTGGCCAGAGTTGAGTAGGAATATTGGTGTTATGGTTTCTGAAGTCCCATTGATGAAAGTGATAAGCACTGGTTTAAGTAAAGAAATCGAAGTATAAGATATTTTGAAGTGACATTCACGTGTGTTCAGATTGGGGGTGCGCGATGGTCAACTCCTACTAAACTCCCCCTAGGGGCATGTGAGTCATGCTTGCTTCGAGGGCTAATAAGTTTTTGCAATAAATGCTTGAGCTCTTTTTGACTAATGTGAGTCCGCGGTCTTTGTGCACTTCCACCTATCCATATTTTGCTACCTCTTCAGTACCGTGCATTGCCCACTCTCACCTTGAGATTTGGCGCATACTTCGCCGGTGCATCCAAATCCCGTGAGATGATACACTCTCACACATAAGCCTCATTATATGGTATTTCCTTAGCCATTCCGAGATATATTTCCAAGCAACTTCTATTGTTACTATTCACATGACTTGAGCAATCATTGTCATTTTGCTTTGCATGATCGTATAGAGATGACATGACATTTTTGGCAAGGCCACCATTCATCATTATTACATATGTTACGCTAGATCATTGCACATCTTGGTACACTGCCAGAGGCATTCATATATAGTCATCATTTTCAGTTTTGAGTTGTAAGTAAATAAAAGTGTGATGGTCATCATTATTAGAGTGTGTCACTAGCTGTGAGGATATGAATTGGAAGAGACCCATGATTCCTCAAAAAAGAGGGGAGGAGGTTCATGACTCCAATTTAAAAAAAAAAGAAAAAAAGGAAAGAAAAAAGAGAGAAAAAGAGAGAGGGGACACACTACTATCCTTTTTCCACACTTGTGCTTCAAAGTAGCACCATGCATTTCATATAGAGAATTTTCATATACTTCATGATTATGCTAGTGGGAATTTTATATTATAAAACTTGGATTGTATATTCCGATGACGAGCTTCCTCAAATGCTCGAGGTCTTCATGAGCAAGCAAGTTGGATGCACACCCACTTAGTTGCATTTAGAGAGAGCTTTCATACACTTATAGCTCTAGTGCATCCGTTGCATGGCAATCCCTACTCCTCACATTGACATCGATTGTAAGGCCTCTCCATTTCCTAATGATAAAGCCTCATTGATGTGAGACTATCCTATATTTTTGTCTTCTCAAAATCCCCACCATCATTCTCTTTGCCATCCAAAGTGCTAAAATTGTGGCTCACACTCAAGTAGTGCGTGAGAATTAAAAAGCTGAAGCGAGAAAAGTATGATTTAATTGCTTGGTTTGACACCTAAATTAGTTCATTAATTTTTATCTTTATACTGAGAAGACTAAGATTGCCATGTTTATCATGATTAAGTGTTTGGGGAATCATGTTCTTTAGCATTGTTATTTTGAAAGGCAAAGATTATTCATTTGTGTGATTACTTATTGTTATCTTTATGTCAAATTGATAGACTATTGCCTTGAATCATTTGTATCCTAAGTTCATGCTATAAAATTACATCAATTGATCAAGATCATGTTAGGTAGCATTCAACATCAAAAATTCTTTTGTTATCATTTACCTACTCAAGGACAAGTAGGAATTAAGCTTGGGGATGCTGATACGTCTCAAACGTATCTATAATTTTTTATTGTTAAATGCTATTATATTATCATTCTTACATGCTTTGGCCATCATTTTATACCACTTTGCATTATTTTTCTGGACTAACATATTAATCTAGTGCCCAGTGCCAGTTGCTGTTTTTTGTTTGTTTTTGGATTTACAGAAAATCGTGACCTACGAAAGTCCAAACACGACGAAACTTTTTGATGATTTTTTTTGGAATATAAGAGACCCTAGAAGCTTCGGGGGAGGACCAGAGGACCGACAAGGTGCCCACAAGGCAGGGAGGCGTGCCACCCTGGCTTGTGGGCCCCTCATAGCTCCGTTTTCCCTAATTCCTGGCCTATAAATTCACATATATTCAGAAACCCTCGGAGCGAGACCCGAAACAATCTTAGTGCCGCCGCAAGCCTCTATTCCGACGTGATCCCATCTGGAGCCCTATTCTTGCACTCTATCGGAAGGGGGAATCATTGGGAAGGCCATCTTCATCAACCTTGCTGCTTGAGTGATGATGTGTGAGTAGTTCTTTCAGGACCTACAGGTCCATAGTAGTAGCTAGATGGCTCTCTCTCTCTCTCTCTTTTGATCTTCAATACAATGATCTCTTCGGAGATCCATCTGATGTAATTCTTAAGGCATGTTTGTTGGGATCTGATGAATTGTGGATTTATGATCAGATTGTTCATTGAATTTATATGAATCTTTTGAAGTTTCTTTGCTGCGTAATTTTATTGCTTTGTATTTCTCTCCGATCTATCGGTCTACTCTGGCCAAGTTTGATTGGTTTATCTTCAGTGGGAGAGGTGCTTTGTAGTGGGTTCAATCTGGTGGTGATTTCTATATAACACTGACAGAAAGGGACAAGAAACGTCTTTGTATTTTTCCCACTAAGGATAAAATGATGGGGTCAATCTTATTGCTAGGTTTCCTTCTATCTATGTTATGTCATCTTGCTTATTGCATTACTCTATTTCTTGTGAACTTAATACTTTGAGATGCATGCTGGATAGCGGTCTTGGGTTGGAGTAATAGTAGTAGATGCAGTTGGATTATAGTCTACTTATCATGGATTAATGCCTATGTGAGATTATGCCATGAATGATCATAGTTCTAATTTGTGCTATTCTGTCAATTGCCCAAGAGTAATTTGTCTACCATGCCATTACATACTTTCGAGGGAGGTGCCTCTAGTGAACCTATGGCCTCGGGTCTATTTTCCATCAATACAAAAACTCATACAACAATTGCTTTTTTACTTTCTTTTACTTTTTTACCACTTTGCCATATCACTATTTGCTTTTAATCTTATGGCTAGCAAGAATAAGGGGATTGACAACCCTCTTGCCTTTGTTGGGTGCAAGCAAATTATTTGTTTGTGTGCAGGTATTGCCAACGTTGTTAGCTTGGTGACTCCTACTGGTTCAATAAACCTTGGTTCTTAACTGAGGGAAATACTTTCTGCTGCTGTGAACAATGGTGAAATCCAACAACTCCATCATGAGTACCACCCATCTAGGTCGGTTTTTATCATGTAGGATTTTTTATTCCTTGTTATGTGTTTCCAATTTAGCTCGATCAAACAATTATGAATAAAGATGTTCCGCCCTCAAATGAGTTTCACGATTACCTTTGTTATAATATTTTTGATTGCTAAAATTAAAACACTTCTTTTTTATCTCTTTGGGGTAGACTTTGAGGCTGTATCCAAAATGATCTCTCCAACGCCACACTCGGGGGCTGCATCACGTCAAGTGGACCTCCCCATAGTCAGCAAAGAGGCTGCATCCAAAGATCCTTCTAAATGTCGGGACCTGGGGGCTGCATCATAATACAGACCTCCCTGCGGGTCTACCTGAGGGCTCTGTCAGATAAAAACTAGCCTACGGTCTCCATCTATTCGCTCATATCACATCGCCAGAAAATCCAGAATGATGCTACATATGCCGCAACAACACAACCCTAGAGATCACCGCAGACTAGAAAAAATTGTCATACCGGCCTCCTAAGGGATTTTCCTTATACAACCTCAAGCACTCCAATTTTACATGGTTGATAGAAGTTGTAGCTAAAGGCAACATGCATACAGCAGGGCCCCATAAGATGTTTAGCACATGGAGTATCAAAATTACAACATCCATGAATGACAAGTTCTTACATCATTAATTAAAGCCTGGCATACCGAGCTACTTGCAACTAATGGCCAGACGACTCAATTCAATTATGTCATCCAGGTCGCAGAGCCCAGGGATGTACTTCGCATCCGCCTGCACCTCTTCAAAATATGTCTCGAACTCCACTCCCGCAGGCTTGGTCATGGCGATCTGATTGAAATTGACAGTCAGATGATGCAAGCTCAGAAGGGTAACCGCCATCCGAGCTCCCTCCATCGGTCTAGATTCTTGCCACTTCATCAGATGATCTGGGCTAGCCTTCAGGCATTCAATTAGGGCTTTCGGGCTCAGATCGATCTTCTCGCCATGCAAGAGCATGCTTGCTGCACATACAAGTGCCTTCTCCATCTGTACCATCACCTCGGCTAGCTTTTGAAGTTGGGCTTTGACCCTATCGCCTGGGATGTCAGGCAAGATAGCTGCAAAGGAACAAGGAAATAGTTCTACCACTGCAAAAGAATAAGGAATAGCGAGAGACAGAGTAACAAAGATTTACTTGCCAAAGCCAACTCGATCCTATGGAACAAGTCCCACAACTGCTAGAGCTCGGAGTCGCTCTGGCGCCCGTCCTTCGTTATCCGCTCAATCTCAGCCTGAAGCCCCTTCTGCTGCTCTTCCTGAGTGCGTTGGGTTGAAGATAGGCCTGTGATTTTATTTTTCAAGATGCCATGTGCGTCCTTCTCACTTTCAACCAAAGCTCACAGGTCGGCAATGGTTCTATATGATCAGCATCGCTGGTCGTCTTCATTTGGTCTATTGGAAGTATACCCTAGAGGCAATATGTGACGCCCTCGATTTGATCGTACACTAATCATACACGCAAATGTGTACGACCCGATCAAGGACTCACGGGAAGATATCACAACACAACTCTAAACACAAACCCCCCCCCCCCCCCCCCCCCCCCCCCCCCCCCCCCCCCCCCCCCCCCCCCCCCCCCCCCCCCCCCCCCCCCCCCCCCCCCCCCCCCCCCCCCCCCCCCCCCCCCCCCCCCCCCCCCCCCCCCCCCCCCCCCCCCCCCCCCCCCCCCCCCCCCCCCCCCCCCCCCCCCCCCCCCCCCCCCCCCCCCCCCCCCCCCCCCCCCCCCCCCCCCCCCCCCCCCCCCCCCCCCCCCCCCCCCCCCCCCCCCCCCCCCCCCCCCCCCCCCCCCCCCCCCCCCCCCCCCCCCCCCCCCCCCCCCCCCCCCCCCCCCCCCCCCCCCCCCCCCCCCCCCCCCCTATGCATGCAGGGATTTGGGCCCGACTTCCTGCACGCTCCTAAGCGTTGCGTGGGCGGCCGGTGAGCAGACCTAGCAACCCAACCCCTAGCAGGGCGGTTGCATTAACGCGGTCCAACCCGGCGCGCGCCGCAAAATCCAGACGTCACATCAAGCTTCGGCTGACACTACATCGCAGAGCTGCCCATAACTGCGCCCACATTTGTTGGTTAGTGCGTATAGGCCAGTGGCCAAACTTAGATCAAATATCCAAATCTCGTTAATCGTGTTATTATGAAACATCCACGGACACGACTAGGGCCAGGCGCCACCTCTCTCCTCGGTGACCCGACCTGCCTTCATCGTTCCACCATCAAGACCCACTTAGGAGGCCGTCGAGAGGGCCAGTCCCTTCGACCCCCGGTTGTGAATCACTTGCGGGTACTCCACGAGCCGACCCGACTTTAGTACCACATAGTAGCATATGTCACAAGTATGTATTTCCGTGATCGCCGCCCATGGCGATCACAGCCCAATACTAAAGCATAGCAGACGGACAAGATGAATGGCCACTGATGAAATAATCTAGCATCCTATCATAGGCATTTAGGATTGTAGGTATATGTATCAACAGCAGTTCATCAAAAACAGGCTATGCATCAGGGTATGATCTACCGATAACAGAAACAACTATTCTACTCTAATGCAAGCAGTAGATAGAATGTAGGCGATATCTGGGTGATCAAAGAGGGGGGAATGCTTGCCTGGAAGCTCTGTCGAAATGATCTGGTCGTCGACGACGTAGCCGTACACAGCAACGTCGGCGGCGGTGGTCTCGGGGGTCTATCGGAAAGAGAGTGGGGGAGGAAACAATAAATACAATGCAAGCAATGTAACACAATACAATACATGACAAACGCAGTGTCGGGTGTGTCCTAACGCAGTGCTACATGATACCGAGGAAGGGGGAACCCATCCGGGAAAGTTTTCCCGGTTCCGGACAATTGTCAGACAGATGACCGGAGGGGGACGGTTGCATGTTCAGGTATTTAGAGGCATCACACGGATATGCGGGTAGCGTATCCGGGTTCGTCTCGTTGATCTGAGCAACTTTCATGTTCAAAGTTTTTCGATCCGGGTCACGGTTAATTTTCTATTAATTTCTGAAGTTTTAAATGATTTTATGAAATTATCGAAATTCTGCTAAGTCCTCAGCCGTAAACATCGATTAGCTGTTTTCCAAAGCCTGTAATTATTGTTCTATACATCCTATGAATTAGTGCCTTTTATCAAACTTGATCATTTTTCTGCGATCTACAAGATGGTACCAAATTCATCACTGATAGAGTTCATTTGGTTGCTTAGAACTCTGGACGAAAAGTGCCACTCGATGTTATTTTCAGAATCTGTTTAAGTGTTACGTTTTTTAACAGAACATAGCAATTTGTCATTTTCATAGCATTTAATCTAAGTCTCATTTGAATTTGGTCCAATGGAGTAACTTGGAGCTTGTCAAGTGTACAACATCACCGTATAATTTTTACTCATGTTTGGAAACGTTTTGACATCGTTTTGCTGCTGTATACAAGGTTGTTCTTCATGAATTGTAAAAAGCTAGCTCAGTGAATAGTGCAATCGCTACAGTGTAGATGCTACAGTACACTCACGCACATCACACACATGGCCATGGCCCTGCCTAGCAGCGGCAGCTAGCCGAGCAGCGGCAGAAGCAGTGGGCGCGGGGGGGTGAGCGCGGCCACGCGGCCAGCGGCACGCGAGGCGCGGCGTGGCATGCGGTAGCAGCAGGCAGAAGGGCGAGCGGGGCGGACAGGTGAGGCCCGGCTGGTGCAGCGGGACGACGAGCCCGGGTCGTCCGGTGTGGGCGCAGGAGCAGAGCGCCGGCACAGGAGGGAGGCAGCAGCAGCGGGAGATTGGGGGCGGCGGCAAGGGGCGGCCGCGGACCGGCTGAGCGGAGCGGGCGCAGTGCGAGGGCGCGTCCGGGCGCGGACAGTTAGCGCGTGCGCGCAAGGCGCGCGGGCGCTGGTGCGACGACGAGCCGAGGCGCGCGCGGGGCTACGGTCGGGCGCGCGAGCGCGGTGTGCGCACAGGAACGGGGTAAGAAGCAGGAGGCAGCGAGAGGGCTCACCCTTGTTTGTACATGAACAGGGGGTCGACGAGGCGTGAGGTAGCGACGCGGGGAGGGGACGAGGACGTCCGGCGGCGTCGAGGGTGGCTTCAGGCGACGGCGAGCTGCGTTGGGCGGAGGAAGGGGTCCTCGGGCGCGGGCGGTGCAGTTGCGAGGCGGAGGACGAAGATGGGCGGCGAGGTGGTGCAAAGCACGGCGAGGAGCAGTCTTGGACGGATCGGTCCGATGGGGAGGCGGTCCGGCGAGGGCGGATTCGAGCGGCGCCGCGGGGTCGGGGGCGCGGTTGCCCCCGATCCAGATCCACCCGGGGGCGGGGAGGGGGAGTGGTGACGTGAGTGGGCTAGGGTTCGGGGGTACGAGGGATAAGGAGTGGGAGGGGCCGGCTGGGCCGGCCGGCTGCATGGCCAGATCAGTCGAGGCCCAGCGGGGGGGTTTTCCTTTTTTTTGTTGTTGTTGTTTTTGTTTAGACCTTTTTATTTATTTTCCCTATTGTTTTCTATTTCTTTTTTGTTTTATTACTAGTTAGTAGAATATGACAATATCCCTAAAATAACATTTCAGAATAGGCCACTGCCACAAAAGGTTTTATCCCAAAATGAAATGGTTTAGTATTTTATAGAATACCAAAGGCATTCTAATAATGTTTTTGCTACCGTTTAAATCATTTCAGTGCATTTATACATTATATAAAAATGTGGATTCTTCATCATAATCATCTATGCATTAACTGGCACAACCCGAACAATTTGGTTTTAATATTTGAAAACTTTTGATGTTTGCCTGATTTTGAATTTGAATTTGAATCAGTTTCGAACTATCATGAGATTAGTAACAGTAATCGAGGTGACGTGGCACCATTAGCAGAGAATTACTGTAGCATGATTACCCGGGTGTCACACAATAATAAAGTATTATTTTATTTCCACATTCATAATTAATGTTTATATTTTTGTGCCATAATTGCAAAGGTTCTTGAATATGAGATTCAGAGGAAAACTCAATTGCGTGTGTGGAAACATAAACACCAAGTATATCCCAAGTCTGGCCTCTAGGACTAGCTTATGTATTGCATGATGATCATGTTTTCCTGATCATAAGGCATTGTTAAAGTAACAAGGATGCCGGCAATACTGGGAACACAATGTTGGTAGAACAATGGTGTTGGATAGACCCAAATTATGATATACTATGAGATTCAATCGTCACCTAGTTGTCCGTATTTTCATATTATGTATTATTGTATACTCACATCCTTAGACCATGAGAATATTATGGACCTTCATACCAGACGGTTACTTTGGGGTTGCCAAACATTATCCATAACAGGGTGATCATAACGTTAACTTTCAGGTTTTAGAAAAGTATGTCAAGGGACTTGATAGTTTAAGACTGGGATTTTCTCCTCCGATGATGGAGAGATACTCTCTGGGTCCACTCAGTATTACAGTATCCATCATTGTCTGGCTAGATACAATGTGATAATGATCACAGGGATACCGGAATACAGAAATGGGAAAAGAGAACAAAACCAGTAACGAGGATAACTTGGTATTGTGATCAAAGAGTTGCTTCACAAAGATACCAATTAAAGTCCCACCACGGGTTTTGTAGCGTATCCTGAAGTAAAGGGAATTGTGTACAGAAATGGAAGGTTTGCTCGATAACGATCTTCATGTGTATGGAGGAATTAATATGGGTGTCTAGACCCCGTTGTTAATTATTGACCAGAAGGTGTTCAGGGTCATGTCTGCATATTACCGAACCTACAGGGTCACATGCTTAATGAACATTGGTTTGATAGAGTGCTATGAGGTATTAGGAGTATGAGACAAAGGCACCAGAAATGTGTTTGGATGTTTCCAGAAATGTTCCGGATGGATTTGGGAATGTCCCGTAAGTGCCCGGGAGCGTCCCGAACTATATATGAAAGGCAGGGGGAAATTCTGGAAGATTCCAGAAGGTTTTGGAATGTTCCAGAATGTTCTAGAGTGGCTGCACCCTTGGCTAGCCCTAGGGGGCAACACTCACATGGGCCCATGGATCCAAAGTGGGGCGACCCCCTTTCTTGGGGAGCAATCTGCCGTAATGAAAGGGGATCCTAGGAGGATCTCCTCCCTGGTGCACCCTATCCGCCTTACATGGAAACTAATCGGTGGCGTGGGGGCGAAGTGGATCCCCCTTGGTGCGCAAGCCATAGGGGAAGCAGCCCCTCCTCCAAGTTGGCCGCCCCCTAGGCTACCTATATAAAGAGGGAAGGGGTGCCCCTCCCGTTATGCTATCTCTCCCTCTCTTTCTTTCTGAAAGGTTTCTTCTCCTCCTAGTTCTCTGGTATATTCTGTCTTGGATGATGGGGTGCCGCCGAACTGCTGATACAATATGCACGGATACCACAGAGGCATCGTGCTTTCGGTACTCGATCGGTGGATCACCTTAGGAAATTCTTATGGCTGGGAAGTGATACCTAGCTGCGGGAATTTGTACGTCTTCACCAACATCTACTTCTCCACTGTGTTCTTTTTGGTAAAGACCGATCTATCCATGAATCTTTAGAGTTGCTCCTAGGTGCGTTTGTAGGTACAATTTTTTTATGTGTACTACATTCCCCAACAATGGCACCATGAGTGGTTCTATGAGTAGATGCAGGTGCGATCTAGAGCACAGAGTGATGTGCGGGCACTGCACAATTTTTTGTGTGCGGGTATTAAATTTGATCTTATACTTGATGTTCTTGTTCCTTCTCTTAAATTGTAATTTTTTGATGTTAGCGGCATAGTGGGACTTTGTTAAAAAGGTCTGGCTTTCCACGGTCCTTCTATGATGCTACTGTGTATGCTGGTTGTCTAAACAAAGTCATGCTTCAGACTCTTTGGGTTTCACTATAGTTAAGAAAGATAAAATTTTGTGAAGAAAAGGGATTGTAGATTGGATCTACACAGGGGTGATACGTCTCAAACGTATCTATAATTTTTTATTGTTAAATGCTCTTATATTATGACTATTACATACTTTTTATAGCAATATATATTATTTCTCTAGACTAACTTATTAATTTAGTGCCCAGCGCCAGTTCCTGTTTATTGCTTGTTTTTGGTTTCGCGTGAAATTAATATCTACGGAGGTCAAAATCACTTGCCAATTTAATATGAATTTTTTTGGGCAACAAGAAACACCAAAAGCTTCGGGAGAGATCGAGAGGAGCTGACAGGGGCCCACACGGGCACCCCGCACGGCCAGGGCGGGGGGCGCCACCTGGGCGTGTGGGGCCCCCCTGCACCGCCTTGACCTGATTCAACTGCCATAATTGCTTATAAATACCGAAACCCTCTGACGTATTTTCAAAAGAATTTTATCACCGCTGCAATCCTCTGTTCCATGAAGATCCCATCTGGAGGCCTGTTCCGAAGCCCTGCCGGATGGGGAAGCCATTGCCGGAGCCCTCCTCGTGAACCTTGCTACATCCATGACCATGTGTGAGTACTTCCCAGGACCTACGGGTCCATAGTAGTGGCTAGATGGTTCTCTCTCTCTTTGGATCTTCAATACCATGTTCCCAAGAGCCTTCTTCTATGCTCGAGATCAATCTGATGTAATCTTTGGTGTGTTTGTTCAGACATGATGAATTGTCACTTTATGATCAGATCTGTTCATTGAAATCAATTGATATTATGAGGTTTTATTGCTATATAATTAAATAGGTTTGCATGCTCTCCAATCTATCTGTCTTCTTTGGCCAAGTTCGATGGGTTTTTTCTTCAGAGGGAGTGGTGCTTTGTAGTGGGTTCAATCTTGTGGTGCTCTAACCCAGTGATAATAGGGGCTAAGACACGTATTGTATTGTTGCCACTAAGGATAAAATGGCAAGGTTTGGTCATATTGATTAACTTCTTCCTGTCTACATTATGTCATCTTGCTTATTGTGATACTTTGTTTCTTGCAAACTTAATACCTTGAGATGCATGCTGGATAGCGGTTTTGGGGTGGAGTATTAGTAGAAGATGCAGTTGGATTAACGGTCTACTTATCATGGACATAATGCATATATGAGATTATGCCATGAATGATCATAGTCATGAATATTCCAATTTGGTCAATTGCCCAACTGTAATTTGTTTACCATACCATTTGTTGTTTTCAAGAGAGATGCCACTAGTGAACCTATGGCCCCTGGGTCTATTCTCCATTACTAAATTCTTCTACACTATTTCCCCTTTTATTTGCCTTGCTATTTTGCTACTATCTAACTTTCTCTATCATTTGTGCTTAATCTTGTAACTAGCAAGACAAGGGGGATTGACACCCCTCTTGAAGTGTTGGGTACAAGTTTGTGCATGTTTTGTGCACAGGTGCTGCTCATGTTGCTAGCCTAGGAGATTCCTACTGGATTGATAACCTTGGTTTTCTAACCGAGGGAAATACTTTGCTACTGTTCTGCTTCACCCTTCCTCTTTCGGGAATCCCAGCAACTCCTATGGGAGTAAGCAACAGATTTCTGGCGCCGTTGCCAGGGACTCTTCTTCTCTCAAATCAGGTGTCTTCACACAAACTCATTACTTTCTTGTTTTCTATCTTGCCTATTTACTTTTGCTTCTTGCTTTGGTTGCCAAAAAATTCCAAAATACCAAAAATACCTTTTGTTGCTATTCTTGCTCTTGCTGAAATCATGTCTACTATTGATGAAGTTGTTGTTGAGGATGCTAGTGAAGATAATCCTATAGAAAATAATGTGGAAACACCTAAAACATCTACCCATGATAATGATCCTCATGATAATAAAGTCCCTTTAACTTGGAAAACAAAAAAATTTGTACAGGAAGTGGGAATGTCATTGGAAAAAGTGTTATTCAAGAAAAAATTTCTTGTGCGGGAGTCATACCGGCAATTGGGGGATCTATTCTTATGAAAACTAATAGTTATGTGGATGCTATAGTTATGCTTGTGGTATAACTAGAAAGAAAACTAATGCATATACATCTCGCTTTACAAAGATTGTTTCTTGAACTTCCTAATATCCACGATCCTAGAGTTAAAAAGTTAGCCACTATTGTCCTTATGAATGAATTTGATTTTATAATGAAAGAAGCTAGAGATATTTTTGCCTTCTGCAAAAGTAATCGTGAAATTCCTCCTATCGAAGAATTTCTCCATGACCAAGATGCTATGCGTAGAATGAAATCTAATGATTATATGGCTTTTGGAGAAAATGCTAGGAAAAGAATTCCTCCTTCAGTTTTGGTTCAAAATCTATTTGAGCATACTAATGATAAATTTGAATGGATTGTTATATGGATTAATGATGGATTCTCAGAAAAATAGTTTAAGTATACCTCTAGAAATCCCATAGAAGATGAAATAACTATTATGTATGAGGGATTTTATGGAGATGATCCACCACCACAAGTATTCAAGTTCATGAATGTTAAAATAACTAAATATAGTCCTTTCAACTATTTATGCTTGCCTGGTAGAAAATTTGCTACGGAAAGGAGAGATTACATAAGAGAAATGAATGATAATCTATCATGAGAGCCACATATGATCTATCTTTGAATGATGATAAAACTTGATAGATGGCATTATGCCTAGCTAAAAGGCATTAAGGAAAAGCACTTGTTGGGAGACAACCCAATATGTATCTTCATTTTTTCTTGCTGTTTTTGTGTGTGAACATGATTATTGCTACTGTAGTAATTATGTTTGTATCTTTTCTTTTTCTTTTTGTGCCAAGTTGAGCCTTAGGATGTTGCAGATGCATGTTTGTTAGGTTCTGTGCAGAAACATAAACTTTTATGTCCAGTGTTTGAATTTTATTTCTGTACTGCACCGTTATTCATTCCTAAAATCTTTACACTATATGGCATTACAAATTGTCTGTTACGTCTTAATTTTTCAGAATTTTCGGAGTTACAAAAGTATAATATTCCATTCGATCTTTACAGACTATTCTGGTTTTGATAGATTGTTGTTATGTTTTCGTTATCTGCTTGTTTAAGAATTTTCATGACTTATATTGGGGGATATAAATTGTGGAAATGATAGGATACAGTAGCTAATACCTAGAAATAAATATGCATCTTGTCTTGACAGAACATGATTGGGAGATTTATTTTATATGTACTAACCTATCTCACGAGTTCTGTTGAGTTTTATGTGGATGAAGTTTTTAAGATCGAGGGGAGATATCAATATGAGAGGAACAAGGAGTGGCAACTTTCGTCTTCAACAATTATCGGTATGTCTCGGTTGGACCTATGTTTTAATTTGTTCACATGATATGTGCTTTGCTTGGAGTGTCTTTTGCTTTCATTTTAGTTTTGTTTGCTGGTCAAGACAATCATTATGTTCTGATCACACTTCTTGAAAGAGACACAAATTGGTTTTATATTTATAGAATGCTCATTAATCTTCACTTATATCTTTTTGAGTTGAGGCTTTTATAGAATTTGCTCTTGCACTTCACATATAAATGTTAGAGCACGGCGATATATTATGTTTTTGTAGAAAATATTAAGACTCTCTTTCCTCAGTTATATCTTTTTAGATACTTGAATAGTAATTGGTAATTTGCATGAATTATGTGTTGGTCCTAAAAATAATAGGTATGTAGCAGTGGTATAATAAAAACTTGCATGAACTTGTAGATCACTGAACTTGATAATTGGGTTCCTTGCAATAATTTTGAGATAAGGTGTGAGTAATTAATTTATGTGTAGCTGAAAGAACTTGCGCTAATTAGTGAACCCCCCCCCCCCCCCCCCCCCCCCCCCCCCCCCCCCCCCCCCCCCCCCCCCCCCCCCCCCCCCCCCCCCCCCCCCCCCCCCCCCCCCCCCCCCCCCCCCCCCCCCCCCCCCCCCCCCCCCCCCCCCCCCCCCCCCCCCCCCCCCCCCCCCCCCCCCCCCCCCCCCCCCCCCCCCCCCCCCCCCCCCCCCCCCCCCCCCCCCCCCCCCCCCCCCCCCCCCCCCCCCCCCCCCCCCCCCCCCCCCCCCCCCCCCCCCCCCCCCCCCCCCCCCCCCCCCCCCCCCCCCCCCCCCCCCCCCCCCCCCCCCCCCCCCCCCCCCCCCCCCCCCCCCCCCCCCCCCCCCCCCCCCCCCCCCCCCCCCCCCCCCCCCCCCCCCCCCCCCCCCCCCCCCCCCCCCCCCCCCCCCCCCCCCCCCCCCCCCCCCCCCCCCCCCCCCCCCCCCCCCCCCCCCCCCCCCCCCCCCCCCCCCCCCCCCCCCCCCCCCCCCCCCCCCCCCCCCCCCCCCCCCCCCCCCCCCCCCCCCCCCCCCCCCCCCCCCCCCCCCCCCCCCCCCCCCCCCCCCCCCCCCCCCCCCCCCCCCCCCCCCCCCCCCCCCCCCCCCCCCCCCCCCCCCCCCCCCCCCCCCCCCCCCCCCCCCCCCCCCCCCCCCCCCCCCCCCCCCCCCCCCCCCCCCCCCCCCCCCCCCCCCCCCCCCCCCCCCCCCCCCCCCCCCCCCCCCCCCCCCCCCCCCCCCCCCCCCCCCCCCCCCCCCCCCCCCCCCCCCCCCCCCCCCCCCCCCCCCCCCCCCCCCCCCCCCCCCCCCCCCCCCCCCCCCCCCCCCCCCCCCCCCCCCCCCCCCCCCCCCCCCCCCCCCCCCCCCCCCCCCCCCCCCCCCCCCCCCCCCCCCCCCCCCCCCCCCCCCCCCCCCCCCCCCCCCCCCCCCCCCCCCCCCCCCCCCCCCCCCCCCCCCCCCCCCCCCCCCCCCCCCCCCCCCCCCCCCCCCCCCCCCCCCCCCCCCCCCCCCCCCCCCCCCCCCCCCCCCCCCCCCCCCCCCCCCCCCCCCCCCCCCCCCCCCCCCCCCCCCCCCCCCCCCCCCCCCCCCCCCCCCCCCCCCCCCCCCCCCCCCCCCCCCCCCCCCCCCCCCCCCCCCCCCCCCCCCCCCCCCCCCCCCCCCCCCCCCCCCCCCCCCCCCCCCCATATTATTTTTCTGGACTAACTTATTAATTTAATGTTAAGTGCCAGTTCTTGTTTTCTACTTGTTTTTGGTTTCGCAGGAAATCAATATCTACGGAGGTCAAAATCACTTGCCAATTTAATACACTTTTTTTGGGCAACTAGAAACACCAGAAGCTTTGGGAGAGATCGAGAGGAGGTGCCAGGGGCCCACACGGACACCCCGCGTGGCCTGGAGGGCACCACCTGGCTGTCTGGGGCCCCCCTGCACCGCCTTGACCTAATTCCGCCGCCATAATTGCCCATAAACACCGAAACCCTCCGATGAATTTTTAGAAGAATTTTATCTCCGCCGCAAGCCTCTGTTCCGCGAAGATCCCATCTGGCGGCCTATTCCAGAGTCCTGCCAGAGGGGAAGCCATTGCCGAAGCCCTCCTTGTCAACATTGCTGCCTCCATGACCATGTGTGAGTAGTTCCCTTAGGACCTACGGGGCCATGAGCCTTCTTTTATGCTCGGGATCAATCTGATGTAATCTTTGGTGTGTTTGTTGGGACATGATGAATTGTCACTTTATGATCAGATCAGTTCATTGAAATCAATTGAATCTATTGAGGTTTTATTACTACATAATTAAATAGCTTTGCATGCTCTCCGATCTATCTGTCTTCTTTGGCCAAGTTCGATGGGTTTTTCTTCAGAGGGGGTGGTGCTTTGTAGTGGGTTCAATCTTGCGATGCTCTAACCTAGTGACAATTGGGGCCAAGACATGTATTGTTATTGTTACCACTAAGGATAAAATGATGAGGTTTGGTCATATTCATTGACTTCTTCCTGTATACATTATGTCATCTTGCTTATCGTGATATTCCGTTTGTTGCAAACATAATACCTTGAGATGCATGATGGATAGCGGTTTTGGGTTGGAGTATTAGTAGTAGATGCAGTTGGATTAACGGTCTACTTATCACAGACATAATGCCAACATGAGATTATGCCATGAATGATCATAGTCATGAATATTGCAATTCGGTCAATTGCCCAACTGTAATTTTTTTACCATACCATTTGCTGTTTTGAAGAGAGATGCCACTAGTGAACCTATGGCCCCCGGGTCTATTCTCCACTACTAAATTCTTCTACACCATTTTCTCTTTTATTTGCCTTGCTATTTCGCTATTATCTATCTATCTTTATCATTTGCATTTAATCTTGTAACTAGCAAGACAAGGGGGATTGACACCCCTCTTGAAGTGTTGGGTACAAGTTTGTGTGTGTTTTGTGTGCAGGGGCTGCTCACGTTGCTTGCCTAGGATATTCCTACTGGACTAATAACCTTGGTTCTCTACTCGAGGGAAATACTTTACTACTGTTTTGCTTCACCTTCCTCTTTGGGGAATCGCAACAACTCCTACGGGAGTAAGCAGGGGGTCACGCGTTTAACGTAGATTAGTTTGAGGCTCAAGAATTTTAATTAAGTCTCATGTTTCGTACACCCCAACAGTTAAATTAGCAACTAGAAGTAATCATGCTTGATGGTTACGTAGGTAGCAAACGGTTTGCAATGGAAACGCTAGTAGCCAGCATAAAATTGCTAAACCAATTAGAGGTGTCTAACTTGTTTTTGCAGGTTATGCATGTGATGTGATATAGTCTTCCTCAAAGAAATGAGATTGTATGAGATGCTATATATTGTACTATATTATTTGCATGAACTGCGTGTCATGGTACAGCTTGATGGCAGGAGCCATATGATTGTCATTTATTTGACATGTATGTCAAACTTCATGTAAAGCATTTATTTTATTATATATAGAGATAGGAATAGTTATAATTGCGAGGACATCAAAATGATGACCAGGCATTGATGGACCTTGATGCTATGCCGTACGCGAAGAAGATGTTCTCTGCCAAAATACGTTGAAGAGAGGGGACACGGCGTCCGAGATTTAATGCACCTTATTTGATATGCGGTAGACGTGTTTTATAGGGTGATCCGTCACAGTAAAATATCAGGTTGTTAGTGTTCATCCAAGTGTACCACCATCTGGAGTATATGTCATTTCGAGGTGTGCCATGTCACATGGGTACAATAGACTTGTCGTGTATGAGGCGGGTGCAAATGGTTCACGCAGCAAGAGCACTTAGTTTTCTTGAGTTTGGAACACGCCCATCGAAAGATGAACAAGAGTCATATAGAGATGTGATCGGCAAGTTAGCCTACCAGTCTAATTCTTCATCATCAGTGATGTCACATCAATGGTAAATAATTGAGACCCAGATCTTGAATCACTAATAATCAATTATGAGGGATATTGGTTTTAGTAGGAGCGCACTCTAAATTAAATTTCTTATTTTGAAAGTGCAATTAATTATGGACAATGACTAAGTGAATTTGCATGTTTCACTATAGATAAGATGGCACGCAACACCACCTTTACCTCAGGTCCGATGCATCAGAAAGAGAAGCTAGCTGCATCTAGCAGTAATTATGTCGACTGGGTCCGTACCCTGAGGATTATCCTTAGGAGTGCTAAGAAAGACTATGTTCTATATCAACCTCTCGGTGATCGACCACTTCCAAATGCTCCTGAGGATGTTGGGAATGCCTGCACCTCTCGTAGTGATGACTACACTACAGTATAGTGTCTGATGCTTGCTTGCATGGAGCCAGGTCTTCAAAAACATTTTGAGAACTTTAGTGCCTACGACATTGTTGTGGTGCTGAATGCTTTATATGTAAAGCAAGAAAGAGCCGAACATTATGAGATAACCAAGGCCTTGTGGAACTGCAAGATGGTAGTAGGAAGCTCAGTGAGTGAGCACGTGATCAAGCTAGTTGGTTACTACCAGAGGTTGGAAGCTTTGGGCTTTCTGATCGCCGCTATGCTTGGCTTTGATCTTATCCTTGCATCTCTCTTGCCAAGCTTTAATGGCTTCATCATGAATTACAACATGAACGGGATGGACAAGAGCGTGAACGACTTGTTGCCATGCTCAAGACTGTGGAGACTAGAATGCAGAAAGACACCAATCATGTGATGATGGTGAATAAGACTTCCAGTTTCAAGAAGAAGGGCAAGCACACTGGTAAGACCGATGTGAAGGAAAAGCCTAAAGGCGGCGCCACTAAGGAGACTGAGTGCTTTTTCTGCAAGGGAAAGGGTCACTGGAAGAGGAATTGCATAAAGTTTTTGGCAGAGAAGAAGAAGTCTGGACAGTCCAGGATAGGTATATGTGTTATACATGTTATAGATGTTTTCCTTGTTGGACCTCAATGTAACTCTTGGGTATTTGATACCGGATTAGTTGCTCATATTTGCAATTTTTCAGGGACTACAGAGGCCTGATGACCCACAAGTATAGGGGATCAATCGTAGTCCTTTCAATAAGTAAGAGTGTCAAACCCAACGAGGAGCAGAAGGAAATGACAAGCGGTTTTCAGCAAGGTATTTTCTACAAGCACTAAAATTATCGGTAACGAGTAGTTTGATAGCAAGATAATTTGTAATGAGTGACAAGTAGCAATAGTAACTAAAGTGCAGCAAAGTAGCCCAATCCTTTTTGTTGCAAAGGACATGCCGAAATGATCTCTTATAATAAGCTAGATGTTCTCGAGGACACATGGAAATTTCATCTAGTCACTTTCATCATGTTTGTTTGATTCGCGTTCGTTACTTTGATAATTTGATATGTGGGTGGACCGGTGCTTGGGTGCTGTTCTTACTTGAACAAGCCTCCCACTTATGATTAACCCCTCTTGCAAGCATCCGCAACTACGAAAGAAGAATTAAGATAAATCTAACCATAGCATTAAACATATGGATCCAAATCAGCCCCTTACGGAATAGCGCATAAACTAGGGTTTAAGCTTCTATCACTCTAGCAACCCATCATCTAATTACTACTCCACAATGCATTCCCTTAGGCCCAAAGATGGTGAAGTGCCATGTAGTCGACGTTCACATGACACCACTAAGAGAATCAACAACATACATATCATCAAAATATCGAACGAATACCAAATTCACATGATTACTTATGACAAGACTTCTCCCATGTCCTCAAGAACAAAAGTAACTACTCACAAATCATATTCATGTTCAAGATCAAAGGGGTATTGAATGACATAATGGATCTGAACATATAATCTTCCACCAAATAAACCAACTAGCATCAACTACAAGATGTAATCAACACTACTAGCAACCCACAGGTACCAATCTGAGGTTTTGAGACAAAGATTGAATACAAGAGATGAACTAGAGTTTGAGATGAGATGGTGCTGTTGAAGATGTTGATGAAGATTGGTCCTCCCACGATGAGAGGATCGTTGGTGATGCTGATGGCTTCGATTTCCCCCTCCCAGAGGGAAGTATCCCTGGCGGAATCGCTCCGCCGGAGAGCAAAAGTGCTCTTGCCCAAGTTCCACCTCGAGACGGCGGCGCTCCATCCCAAAAGTCTTCTTCTTATTTTTTTTTCTAGGGCAAATGGGCTTATATACCAGAAAATGGGCACCGGAGGCTGGCCAGGGGCCCCACAAGCCACCAGGGCGCGCCTGGGGGGGGGTGGCACGCCCTGGTGCCTCGTGGGCACCTGGGTGGCCCCCTCTGGTACTTATTTTCACCAATATTTTTTATTTATTCCAAAATAAATCGTCGTGAAATTTCAGCTCATTTGGAGATGTGCATAATAGGTATCTCTGACATAGCTTTTTTAGGTCCAGAATTCCAGCTGCCGGCAATCTCCCTCCTTGTGTAAATCTTGCATATTAAGAGAGAAAAGGCATTAGAATTGCTCCACGAAGTATTATATTAATTAAAAACACTATAAATAACAGTAGGAAAACATGATGCAAAATGGACGTATCAACTCCCCCAAGCTTAGACCTCGCTTGTCCTCAAGCGAAAGCCGATATCGATAATCATGTCCACATGGTTAGAGAGAGAGGTGTCGATAAAAACAAAATATGGACATAGTAGCATCATGATCGTTATTATAATAGCAATATTTATTATCATATAACTTCTCATGAGCAAGTAACAATTCATCACAACAACGAAGTATAAGACATAAACTTTCTTGAAAACTAACAAACTATGTTCTCAGTCAACAATGCAATTGCAATTCATCATATTTTCAGGAAGGGTCGCATGTAGGAGCTTTTTAGCAAGTCCACATACTCAACCATCATTTAGTCTTCTATGATTGCTAACACTCACAACATATATATGGAGCAAAAAGTTTCAGCCAGACACATAGAAAGATAGGGGCTTATAATTTCGCCTCCCAACTTATTCACCTCAAGGGTAATGTCAACAATAATAACCCATGATCACTCATATCCAACTGGATATATATGCCTAGATCTTTCCCCACCACATGACGCTTGCAAAAGAGAAAAATAAAATAGAATAGAGGAGAACACTATTGACTCTTGCATAAAAAGTAAATACATGAAAGTAAGAGATAGGCCCATCGCAGAGGGAAGCAGAGGTTGTCATGCGCTTTTTGTTGTTGGATGCACAAGCTCTTAATGCAAAGGAACGTCACTTTATATTGCCCCTTTTGATAGCAAACTTTATTATGCAGTCCGTCGCTTTTATTTCTTTACCATCACAAGTTCGTACAAAGCTTATTTTCCTTTACAATAAAAGTTCATACATATTTAGAGGCAATTTTTATTGCATTTTGCACTGATGACAACTTACTTGAAGGATCTTATTCAATCCATAGGTAGATATAGTGGACTCTTATGACATGAAACTGGGTTTAAGGGTTTTGGATGCACAAGTAGTATCTCTACTTGGTGCGGATTTTTGGCTAGCAAAGATATTGAGCAAGCACCACATGTTGGAGGATCTATGACAATATAACTTCTATGTGAATATAAGGAAACATAATTCATTATGTTGTCTTCCTTGTCCAACGTTGACAATTTGACATAAAATACTTAATGGGGGCTCACAATCATAAAAGATGTCCAAGATAGTGTATTTGCCTGTGAATCTTCTCTTCCTTATTAATTTTTTCATGAATTGCAACATTGACCAATGCTATGCTTGTTAACTTTCAATAAATTTTACCACTTATACTTTTCTTTATGTAATGTCATTACTTTCCCTAAGATTAGCATATGATCTTGTTCATTATTTTCATTGCTAGGATTGAAACATAAAAGTAAAGAAGCAAAAACTCAAACTACTCTTTATTATCTAACTCTCAACTCAATTACATAGATAGATAGATCACGAAACTAGCACTCAAAAATAGATCATACTAAACTTTTATTCAACTAAATCATGAAATAACTAAGGATCGAACTAAAAATAGGTAAAGATAATAAAAGTGATGGTGATACGATACTGGGGCACCTCCCCCAAGCTTGGCACAAGCCAAGGGGAGTGCCCATACCCATGTGCTCAAGTTTCTTTCTTCGGCGATGATGGTGGTGATGAGGTGGTGGGCTTGTCCTTCGTGGCCTTAATTAGTATCTCCTTTAGGCTCTGAATTTCCCAAGTACATGCTATATCATCTCTGTATTCTTTTGGACTTCGGCCATAATATGCTTATTCTCTGGCCCCCAAGCATTCTTTCCTGCACCACTTTCACTTGGATGAGAGATCTCCCAATTGGAGGGTATGTGCATACGAAGAGTATTTTCGACCCCATAATTGTGAACCAAATTATGAAAGTTGTTCCGATGTAACCTGTGTAAGGGCCTTCTAGGGGGAAGCCCTTCTTGTACCTCTGGACTCCCATGGTTTGTAGTGCTTCTCATGGCTTGATGAGGATTTGGGATTGTGGAGGTGCCGGCAAGGGTTCGTCAACCACCTCAGTTGGTTCACTAGTGATGCAGAAACTTCTGACAAGACTGTAGCTGAACCAAGTAGGACATGAAGAGTTCGTCAACCACCTCAGTTGCTTGATAATGAAATATTCATCTTAGAAGATGATCAACCCGCAAACTGCAAACAAGCAATGATGGGCCCTAGCTCCGAAAAATGGCTTGAGGCCATGAAATCCAAAATGGAACCCATGTATGAAAATCAAGTTTAGAACTTGGTAGACCCTCCAGAGGGTGTGAAACCAATTGAATGTAAATGGATCTATAAAAGGAAAATAGACGCGGATGGTAATGTGACCATCCATAAAGCTTGACTTGTCGCGAAAGGGTTTTGACAAATTCAAGGAGTTGACTACGACGAGACTTTATCGCTGGTAGCGATGCTCAAGTCTGTACGGATTTTCCTTGCAATTGCTGCATATTTTGATTATGAGATATGGAGACGGATGTCAAATCAGCTTTCCTAAATGGAAATTTAACCGAGGACGTGTATATGATATAGCCCGAGGGTTTTGTTGATCCTAAGGATGCTGCAAAGGTCTGCAATCTTCAGAGAGCCATTTATGGACTGAAGCAAGTATTAGGGAGCTGTAATCTGGATAGAGAAGCCGCACCAGGAGTTCGGATACCGACCGCAGGTGGTTCCGAATGCGTTGTGATGTTGACCTCTCCAGACTCAATCAAAGGGGCGACAGGATCCTACCTTTCCGAATGGCTGAGCTCATGCACGACTTCCTCGTCAAGGGCACATGGGGGTCTACGTTCAAAATCCAGGGCAAAAGTTCAAGCCATGAGCAAGGAATATCAACACCTATGCTGGTTCTATGAGCATGGAAAATATACCTACCCTCCTTCAATTGATTGCCCACCTGCTTGCGTCGGGTCACGAGAAAGGCGTATGAGCTCGAAACTGGCATAGCACAACTACCAGCTTCCGTGGAGTCATTGGTTCGCTGCCTTTTTGGTGAGGCCCCATGGTGGCCTCCTTCTGCATGAACTTAAGGGGTGGATGGCCCCGCGGCCAGGCTTCTCTTCGAAGGCTGAGCTTCTGCGCACTTGGTCGCTTCTGGGGTGGCCTCTGCATCTTCTTCTCTGGCAGGGCTCCTCCTCGGTAGGTGTAGCATGCCAAACAGGAGCTGACTCCACATCCGGCTCGGGCTCCATCAAGTGCTCTAGCTCCAGGGTCTGTTCCTACCAGGTAATGGGGGCATGGACAGGAAAGTTCTGAACTCCTAAAAGGAAACAATGTTGAATAAGAGGAAGGAGGATAGAAAGTCTCAAGCGTAAGGCTGGAAGAAGAAGAACTTACATTCCCTGGCGGGTTCTTGTTGTGGAATGGCTCTACAACAACACGGAGCAAGATGTCTTTGACGACCACATTAGTGGCAGTATGCATGAGCGACTTAAGCTCATCTTCGGACAGATCTTCCTGCACCAGCTAGGTAAAGTCTGCCGGGCCTTCGTATTCAAACATGGGCTGGGCTGACTCCTATAGTGATTGAACCCGCCTCTACAGCCAGGTCTTCAAGATTTGCATGTTGGAAAGCCCCTCGCCCTTGAGATGCTTTACCTTAGCTATCAGGAGTTCCACCTCCTTGGATGGCTCATCGACCAGCTTCCACGATCTCAGCTTATCGGGAGGTGTGTTTGTGTATGGAGGTAAGCCCTTCTCTTCTGAGAGGTCAGGAGCATAGAACCATGCCCTCTTCTAGCTCTAGACCGACTTCGAAAGTCGGAGCTCGAAGTAATCTGAATTTGGGCGCAATTGAATGTTGGCGCCCCCACAGTCACAGACGGCTTTGCCATTCTTCTGGACATTGACCCGAAAGAAATACAACCATAACTCAAAGTGCAGCTCCATCCCGAGGAAGCACTCACACAGCGTAATAAAGTTGGCCATGTGGAGCACCCTATTTGGCATGATGTGGTGGAGCTAGCACCCGTAGAAGCGGAGGAGACCACACACGAAATTGTGATGGGGTAAAGAGAACCCTTTGCAGACTAACGGCTTATGGATCACGCGATACTGGCCTTCTGGCACTGTCATCGCCTGCCCCTTCTTCGCTGATGACCAAGCAAGCACCTTCCGCTGTGGCAAGAATCCCTCCATCACAAGGTCCTTCAAATGCTTGCTCGTAGTAGTGGAGGGGAACCACTTCCCCTTTATGTTATTTGCGACAACCTCCTTCTTGGCCTTGCCAGCGGCGCCACCCCGGCCACCGTTGCTCCGACCCACACCGCCTTTGCCTCTACTACCATGGCCTCCCCTGCAACATGTCATTATGTGGATCTGGCTGGGTTGCAAAGTAGGGGGAGGAACAAAGCTAGCAGAAAAGCTCACGGGGTCTCCTGATAATGGTGGGTGAGAGCTCGCAAAGAAGAAGAAGACAACAGAAAGAAAGCAGCAGAATGAGGAATGACCCCATTGTAGGGCCATCACCTACCCTTTATAGTCGCTTGTGACACCGAAGCGACGGCCTAGATGTTTTGACACATGCCCCACAGCCTCATTGGAGTCACCCACTGTGCGCGTTACGGACGTGAAAAATGAGGCGCCCTCATGACAAAAAAGGAACCAAATAAGCATCGGTTGGCTCTCTCCCTATATTGATGGCGACAGTGATGGGATATGACCATTGCGAAGGCCCACGATGCCTCGATCCTCGCATGGAGCTAATTACAACCCGATCCGAGTGGATACGTCATATCTCGTTTGAACTCACAATCAAGATTGACACTTAGGGGTGATGTCATGATGATCCGTTTGCGTTCACATTTGGGCCCTGCAGGCTGGCTACTCCTACGCGGCAAAGCGGGGGCGTTTGCGGGCTAGGAGATCCCTTGATCAATGCTGAAGTCAAACTTGAGCAGAATCATTGGCATCCTGCCGATGGCGTAGCTGGAGAGGTCGGATAAGGATGAAGCTAGTTTACTTATCTACTGAGAAGAAATGAGGAGCCCATCACCAATTCATTTGAGGTAATCTAGGAAGGGCGTGCATGGCGTGATCTAATCTGGACATAGCCGAACTCCAGACAAGCTCGGTGGCAACTGATGGTGCATAGTACCTAGGGTGGCCTCTCAGCTTGGAAGCCGGTAGACAGGCCGGCCCCTGGTCTCAACAGGCCAAGGCGTGGCCTGGGCCCCTCGCCCTGCCAGAAGCCCGCCTTCTAGAAGATCATCATCTTGGCATGCAAGTTGAGGACTCCCCGTCCGATCAGGGCTTTAGGTTGGTTAAAGAATCATGTAACCCTAGGCCTTGCCCCCCTTTATAAGGCGAGGTTAGGGGGTAGCTTGAGGCATCCAACCATCTCCACCTTAGTCTTGATAGATTCATCTGCACATCCATTGTAACCCTCTCATATGAGGCGACCCATACATCAATCAAATCCCAGCAGGAGTAGGGTATTACCTCCATGATGAGGGCCTGAACATGGGTAAAAACTTTGTGTGCGATCCCCTCTGGTACATCCGGTCTCATGCACCACCCTGTCGGGACTACTGACGGTTTTCTATACCTTCATGGGAGCTGTAGGGGTAGAAATAGGAAATATTTTTAGTGAAGAGAGAGAGGGGGTCGGGTAATTAGGGATTAGGGTGGGGGTGGAGAGAGAGAGTGACAGAGGGGGGGTCGGGCAATTAGGGATTGGGGTGGGGGTGGAGAGAGAGAGAGACAGAGGGGAGGGAGAGATGGTGGGGTCTGCCCTGCCAACTGATGGGACAAATATATCTCTCCTATCTTATTTCTTATCTGTGCACAGATCTCGAGATAAGCAACTGGATGACTGTGATAAGGTCACCCTAGGTAGTTGTTGATATTACATATGTATATACATGTGCATATATATGTATTATAAATGTGTATATAAATGTGTAAAGATAGAGTACTGTCGCTACTACCTACTGTTTTACTAAGATTTTCAATACATTCCATGTAGTAATCCCTTCGATCAAGAGTGGATGATCAAGAGCCCTCTCGCGCCTCTCCTCGCGTCGCCCCTGCGGGCGGCCGGGGGGAGCCCCAGATCCGCCGCTACTAGCCCTCCTCCTCCTCCTCCACCCCTCCTCCTCACCACCGGCGCGTGCTGACGGGCAAAGCCCGGTCGGCCTTGGCGGCGGCTGGGCCATCTATCCTCCTGCCCGAGGGTAGCGGCGCAGGCGCATCTCTCGGGTGGTGGCGCGGCGCGGTGGCGCGTGCTGCTGGCGGTGGCGGCGGGGCGTGCGGCCGCGCGGACTACTTCGTGGGCGGCATCCCTTCTTCGGCTTGGGGTGCTTGTCGGAGGTCGGCTGGGCTCCTTGGCTGCACAGACTGCGAGGCCGGATCGGATCTTGTGACATGGGGTCGCCACCCCCATGCCCCTGACCAGATCTGAGGCGGCCCTCGCGATCCCCTCCCTCGGAAGCGGCAAACCTCCTCCGGCCGGTCCTTACTCCGACGTCCATGCTCGGAGTTGCTGTGGCGGGCCAGGAGGATGTCAGGATGGGACCTCGTCCGGGGGACACCCCTGGCCGGCGGTGGCGGCCACGATGTCGATGGTGCTCCGGGCACCATTTCCTCCTTGGTGGCAACGTTGAGGACAGCTCCCCCCGATCCCCCATGTCCTCTGTGCCCGGGTGAAAACCCTAGTTCCCGGTGAATGGGCAGCGGTGGCGCTACGGTGTCGTTACCTCCTTGGAGACTAGTCCGGCTATCAACGTACTGGTCCCCAGTACGCCATCAGAGTTTGACCTCATCACGCATGATATTGAAATCTAGCTAGCGACGTACGTAGTACAATTCATATCTACATGTGCTATATGATATCAATGCCTTCCTTTTTGCAGGAGTTAGCATGCATCGTGTGCTTGCGTGCCAGTCAAGTCCTGACAGTGGGTCACTAGTAGATAGTATATATAACTTTTTTATTTTTAGAAAGAAGCAAGTTCATACGTATACTTGGGCAAGCAATACAATAGTACAAAAAAGAAAGAAAGAAAGAAAGCATGCAACAACCAGAGATCTCCATCTTTGTATTTTTGCATGTCACAAACTTCAATAAAGCAGGTCCCGTGCAGGCCGGGACAGCGGCGGTTGGAACGACCACTGCGTGCGATCGATGATTAATTCAATTCAGTCTGATTGGATCGTTGGACCATGTCATCTATGATTGTGATTCTTGGACAGGCAGAATCATGAACAACCTCTTAACTTTTAGTTTGTAGGACTTACTGAACTGTGCTTCAACTTCTTGTTACCTTTCAATTTGGTAACGAACCTAACAACTTATACATAGATGACTATGTACTGTTAAGAACCTTTCAACCCCCCCCCCCCCCCCCCCCCCCCCCCCCCCCCCCCCCCCCCCCCCCCCCCCCCCCCCCCCCCCCCCCCCCCCCCCCCCCCCCCCCCCCCCCCCCCCCCCCCCCCCCCCCCCCCCCCCCCCCCCCCCCCCCCCCCCCCCCCCCCCCCCCCCCCCCCCCCCCCCCCCCCCCCCCCCCCCCCCCCCCCCCCCCCCCCCCCCCCCCCCCCCCCCCCCCCCCCCCCCCCCCCCCCCCCCCCCCCCCCCCCCCCCCCCCCCCCCCCCCCCCCCCCCCCCCCCCCCCCCCCCCCCCCCCCCCCCCCCCCCCCCCCCCCCCCCCCCCCCCCCCCCCCCCCCCCCCCCCCCCCCCCCCCCCCCCCCCCCCCCCCCCCCCCCCCCCCCCCCCCCCCCCCCCCCCCCCCCCCCCCCCCCCCCCCCCCCCCCCCCCCCCCCCCCCCCCCCCCCCCCCCCCCCCCCCCCCCCCCCCCCCCCCCCCCCCCCCCCCCCCCCCCCCCCCCCCCCCCCCCCCCCCCCCCCCCCCCCCCCCCCCCCCCCCCCCCCCCCCCCCCCCCCCCCCCCCCCCCCCCCCCCCCCCCCCCCCCCCCCCCCCCCCCCCCCCCCCCCCCCCCCCCCCCCCCCCCCCCCCCCCCCCCCCCCCCCCCCCCCCCCCCCCCCCCCCCCCCCCCCCCCCCCCCCCCCCCCCCCCCCCCCCCCCCCCCCCCCCCCCCCCCCCCCCCCCCCCCCCCCCCCCCCCCCCCCCCCCCCCCCCCCCCCCCCCCCCCCCCCCCCCCCCCCCCCCCCCCCCCCCCCCCCCCCCCCCCCCCCCCCCCCCCCCCCCCCCCCCCCCCCCCCCCCCCCCCCCCCCCCCCCCCCCCCCCCCCCCCCCCCCCCCCCCCCCCCCCCCCCCCCCCCCCCCCCCCCCCCCCCCCCCCCCCCCCCCCCCCCCCCCCCCCCCCCCCCCCCCCCCCCCCCCCCCCCCCCCCCCCCCCCCCCCCCCCCCCCCCCCCCCCCCCCCCCCCCCCCCCCCCCCCCCCCCCCCCCCCCCCCCCCCCCCCCCCCCCCCCCCCCCCCCCCCCCCCCCCCCCCCCCCCCCCCCCCCCCCCCCCCCCCCCCCCCCCCCCCCCCCCCCCCCCCCCCCCCCCCCCCCCCCCCCCCCCCCCCCCCCCCCCCCCCCCCCCCCCCCCCCCCCCCCCCCCCCCCCCCCCCCCCCCCCCCCCCCCCCCCCCCCCCCCCCCCCCCCCCCCCCCCCCCCCCCCCCCCCCCCCCCCCCCCCCCCCCCCCCCCCCCCCCCCCCCCCCCCCCCCCCCCCCCCCCCCCCCCCCCCCCCCCCCCCCCCCCCCCCCCCCCCCCCCCCCCCCCCCCCCCCCCCCCCCCCCCCCCCCCCCCCCCCCCCCCCCCCCCCCCCCCCCCCCCCCCCCCCCCCCCCCCCCCCCCCCCCCCCCCCCCCCCCCCCCCCCCCCCCCCCCCCCCCCCCCCCCCCCCCCCCCCCCCCCCCCCCCCCCCCCCCCCCCCCCCCCCCCCCCCCCCCCCCCCCCCCCCCCCCCCCCCCCCCCCCCCCCCCCCCCCCCCCCCCCCCCCCCCCCCCCCCCCCCCCCCCCCCCCCCCCCCCCCCCCCCCCCCCCCCCCCCCCCCCCCCCCCCCCCCCCCCCCCCCCCCCCCCCCCCCCCCCCCCCCCCCCCCCCCCCCCCCCCCCCCCCCCCCCCCCCCCCCCCCCCCCCCCCCCCCCCCCCCCCCCCCCCCCCCCCCCCCCCCCCCCCCCCCCCCCCCCCCCCCCCCCCCCCCCCCCCCCCCCCCCCCCCCCCCCCCCCCCCCCCCCCCCCCCCCCCCCCCCCCCCCCCCCCCCCCCCCCCCCCCCCCCCCCCCCCCCCCCCCCCCCCCCCCCCCCCCCCCCCCCCCCCCCCCCCCCCCCCCCCCCCCCCCCCCCCCCCCCCCCCCCCCCCCCCCCCCCCCCCCCCCCCCCCCCCCCCCCCCCCCCCCCCCCCCCCCCCCCCCCCCCCCCCCCCCCCCCCCCCCCCCCCCCCCCCCCCCCCCCCCCCCCCCCCCCCCCCCCCCCCCCCCCCCCCCCCCCCCCCCCCCCCCCCCCCCCCCCCCCCCCCCCCCCCCCCCCCCCCCCCCCCCCCCCCCCCCCCCCCCCCCCCCCCCCCCCCCCCCCCCCCCCCCCCCCCCCCCCCCCCCCCCCCCCCCCCCCCCCCCCCCCCCCCCCCCCCCCCCCCCCCCCCCCCCCCCCCCCCCCCCCCCCCCCCCCCCCCCCCCCCCCCCCCCCCCCCCCCCCCCCCCCCCCCCCCCCCCCCCCCCCCCCCCCCCCCCCCCGGTTTTAGTGGAGGAGTGTATGTGGGAGTTCTTTTGATTTAGATGCACAATTTGAGCTCAAATTAACTTCTTAGAGTCTGCACATGTGTAGGGTGCCATCCCGTCCCCGTCCTCACAGCCGTATTGATTTGGTTTTAATGTGATGATGAACTTGTATTGATTTGGTCACTTCTCTATTCATGATGTTCTGTAATGGTTTTTGATATACTTAATTATATAATGCACGCAGATGAACCGGCAATGGATGTACGGTGACCGATGCACCTCCGACTACATTGAGGGCCTGCATAATTTTCTCGAAGTGGCTGAGGCAACCAAGCAGAATGGTTTTATGTATTGTCCATGTACTGTCTGTGGGAATACGAAGGATTACTCTTCCTCAAAAACCCTTCACTTCCACCTGCTTGAGAAGGGTTTCATGCCACATTATAATGTTTGGACCAAGCACGGAGAAAGAGGGGTTAAGATGGAAGACAACGAAGAAGAAGAGCATGATGACAATTATCATCGTATGTACTCTGAACATGGTGATACTGCAACGGGGGAAGCTGAAGATGAAGAGGCACCAGACGATGTGCCCGCTGATGATCTTCGCCGGGTCATTGTTGATGCGCAGAGAGAATGCGAAAGTGAAAAGGAGAAGTTGAAGTTCGATCGCATGTTAGAGGATCACAAAAAAGGTTGTACCCAAATTGCGAAGATGGCAACACAAAGCTTGGTACCACACTGGAATTGCTGGAATGGAAGGCAGAGAATGGTTTATCTGACAAGGGATTTGAGAAGTTACTGAAAATAATGAAGAAGAAGCTTCCAAAGGATAACGAATTGCCTGACAGTACGTACGAAGCAAAGAAGGTTCTCTGCCCTCTAGGATTAGAGGTGCAGAAGATACATGCATGCCCTAATGACTGCATCCTCTATCGCGGTGAGGAGTACGAGAATTTGAATGCATGCCCGGTATGCGGTGCATTGCGGTATAAGATCGGACGAGATGACCCTAGTGATGTTGAGGGCGAGCGCCCCAGGAAGATGTTTCCTGCCAAGGTGATGTGGTATGCTCCTATAATACCACGGTTGAAACGTCTGTTCAGAAACAAAGAGCATGCCATGTTGTTGCGATGGCACAAAGAAGATCGTAAGAAAGATGGGAAGTTGAGAGTACCCGCTGACGGGTCGCAGTGGAGAAAAATTGAGAGAAAGTGGCGGGACTTTGCAGATGACGCAAGGAACGTATGGTTTGGTTTAAGTGCAGATGGCATTAATCCTTTTGGGGAGCAGAGCAGCAATCATAGCACCTGGCCCGTGACTCTATGTATCTATAACCTTCCTCCTTGGTTGTGCATGAAGAGGAAGTTCATTATGATGCCAGTGCTCATCCAAGGCCCTAAGCAACCCGGCAACGACATTATGTGTACCTAAGGCCATTAGTTGAAGAACTTTTACAGCTGTGGAGTAAAAAAGGTGTATGTGTGTGGGATGAGCACAAACAGCAGGAATTTGACCTACGAGCGTTGCTGTTTGTAACCATCAATGATTGGCCTGCTCTTAGTAACCTTTCAGGACAGACAAACAAGGGATACAACGCATGCACGCACTGTTTACATGAGACTGAAAGTATATATTTGGACAAATGCAAGAAGAATGTTTACCTGGGACATCGTCGATTTCTTGTGACCAAGCATGCCTTAAGAAAGAAAGGCAAGCATTTCAAAGGTGAGGCAGATTACCGGAAGAAGCCCGTCCTCCGTACTGGTGCTGATATACTTGATATGGTCAAGGATTTACAAGTAATCTTTGGAAAGGGTCCTGGCGGACAATCTGTTCCGAATGACGCTGAGGGACACGCACCCATGTGGAAGAAGAAACCTATATTTTGGGACCTACCCTATTGGAAACACCTAGAGGTCTGCTCTGTAATCGATGTGATGCACGTGACGAAGAATGTTTGCGTGAACCTGCTAGGCTTCTTGGGCGTGTATGGGAAGACAAAAGATACACCGAAGGCACAGGAGGACCAGCAACATGTGAACAAAAAAGACGGCATGCATCCAAAGCAGTATCAAGGTCCTGCGGGCTATGCTCTTACCAAAGCAAAGAAGGAAATCTTCTTTGAATGCCTGCTCAGTATCAAGGTCCCGTCTGGCTTCTCGTCGAATATAAAGTGAATAATAAATATGGCAGAGAAAAAATTCCAAAACCTAAAGTCTCATGACTGCCACATGATTATGACGCAACTGCTTCCGGTTGCATTGAGGGGGCTTCTACCAGAAAATGTTCGATTAGCCATTGTGAAGCTACGTGCATTCCTCAATGCAATTTCTCAGAAGGTAATCGATCCAGAAATCCTACCAAGGTTACAGAATGATTTGGTCCAATGTCTTGTCAGTTTCAAGTTGGTTTTCCCACCATCCTTCTTCAATATTATGACGCACGTCCTAGTTCACCTAGTCGACGAGATTGCCATTCTGGGTCCTGTATTTCTACACAATATGTTCCCCTTTGAGAGGTTCATGGGAGTCTTAAAGAAATATGTTCCTAACCATGCTAGGCCAGAAGGAAGCATCTCCACGGGCCATCAAACAGAGGAGGTCATTGGGTTTTGTGTTGACTTTATTCCTGACCTTAAGCCGATTGGTGTCCCTCAATCGTGGTATGAGGGGAGACTGAGTGGCAAAGGCACGCTAGGAGCGGATTCAATAATATGTAGGGACGGGCATTCTTGGGCGCAAGCACACTACATAGTTCTACAGAATTCTTCCTTGGTGGCCCCGTATATCAATGAACACAAGAATATTCTACGCTCTAAACACCCGGAGTAGTCTGACGACTGGATTACACGTGAACACATCGGGACTTTCGGCGGTTGGTTGCAAACACATCTCATGGGTAACAGCATTGTTGGAGATGACCTGTACTTGTTGGCCAGGACACCATCTTTGACTGTATTGACTTTCCAAGGGTACGAGATAAATGGAAATACATTTTACACGATCGCCCAAGATAAAAAGAGCACCAACCAAAACAGTGATGTCCGCTATGATGCAGCAAACACCAATAGGGCAAAGGACACATATTATGGTTACATAGAGGAGATATGGGAACTTGAGTATGGACGTGATTTTAAGGTCCCTTTGTTTCGGTGCAAATGGGTCAATCTGTCAGGAGGCGGGGTACAGGTTGACCCGCAGTACGGAATGACAACAGTGGATCTCAACAATCTTGGGTACACGGATGAACCATTCGTCCTAGCCAATGATGTGGCGCAAGTTTTCTATGTGAAGGACATGTCTACCAAACCGAGAAAAAGAAAAGATAAGGAAGCGAATACATCATACGATGAGCCAAAGCGCCACATAGTTCTTTCAGGGAAAAGAAACATCGCGGGAGTGGAGGACAAGACAGACATGTCTGAAGATTATGAAAAGTTTCATGAAATTCCTCCCTTCAAAGTGAAGGCTGACCCAAGCATCCTGTTAAACGATGAAGATTATCCATGGTTACGGCGCAATAAGCAAGGGACACACGCGAAGAAAAAGTGAAGATAACCGAATATTTTGCACCTTTTATTCTGGGTTGAAAGCCAGAGTTATGCTCCACAACTATTCTGATGATGGCTTTGATCTAGAATATCACTCCAGTTACATGTCAAAAAAGGAAATCCCTTTGTAATAGATGAGTTTTCGTCCGAAACCCTGATACTTCGAAAGAGATTGTCCAGTTTGTACACGTAGTGCATCCAGTTTTTGCCGTAACCCTCTAAACTTTTTAGCACATGCTATGTGCGTGAAATTATGATACCATGCCAAGTTTCAACCTTTGTGGGTGAAAGCATCCTATTAAACGATGAAGATTATCCATGGTTACGGCACAAAACTATAATATTCTTCAATAGCAAAAAGAATCAACTAAAAAGCTTTTAT